>JAASGK010000791.1:0-16215 GCA_023334195.1 Globisporangium emineosum
GCTGTATCATACATGCACACGTGAGTATCAATACGACGCCCATGGGGTAAAGCGATGGACACAGAGCTGCATCTTACCGTCACGTTCGTGAAGATATACATACACATGACAATCCTCTTTCTCGCCGTTCTGAGAGCGCTGGAGATCGCGTCCTGGGCTTCCATGCCGCATAGGCTCTTGGTAGGGATGTGCGTCTTGTCCATGATAACCTTGCGTACGGTGTTCTGCGATACCGTCAGACCTTCGCTGTCGATAATCTCTTTCGCGCTCAGACGCGCGTCGCCCTCGATCAAGCTGGTGATTCGCTCTTTTGTCTCTGGGTTCAGCGACGAAGGGTGCCCCGGTAACCGCGATGTGGGCAGCCCATTCTTCAGTCGGTGGTTGTAGCGCTGGCGGCGCTTACGTAGAGCTGAGTAGCTGACATCCAGTGAGTCTGCAACTTCGCGAGCAGGAAGACCAGCCCTTACCTGCTCATCGGCTTCGGCGTTGCTATTGGCGAGCGTCTCAGTATCGGCGGTGGCCATGATCTCCGTCCCAGTGCGAATTTGTGAATGCGCAGCGCATCCATGAGAGACGGCAGTCGAACTCGCACTCGCACGTGCGAAGAAGAACATGAAGGAATTACATCAGATATCGATCCGCACGCGAAGGATCTGTTATTAGTATCGATGAGAAACCTTGCGCAACATTTGTGCATTTGCTCGAATTTTGTATAGCTTTTGCGCATTCGGAAGAGGCAACTCGGATCACAATCCATTTCACACACCCAAAGGAGATCCCAACCCGAGGCACAGCCACACACACCAAACACGCACGAAAAGATCCAACAGCATTCCTAGATCCGCCATGGCCCCGCCCTCATCTTTTTCGTCGCTGTCCTCGCCAGCATCGGCTCCACCACAAACACCTCCACCGCGATCATCTGCTTCTGCGTCACCATAGTCGAACGGATCATTCTCTTCGCCTGTGACCTCAGCCAACACCACGCCTGTTACGATCGATAGCGGCGCAATGATGACAATCGGTGCGGACTCGCCCTTCGAGTTCCACTTTGACTTCCAGTCGCCCGTAGCAGCGCACCATGCGCGCATGCAGTCGCCGTTCATGCTCGCGGCGCCTTCGTCCAAGAAGCACGCGGCGCTCGCGCTGCCGATCAGCTGCACTTTCGAAGTGTTGAGCCTCCACTTCCACCTGCCGCTCAAAGTCATCGCTGAGAAGTTTGGCGTGCGTGCCACCGCGTTCAAGAAGAGATGCTGCACGATCGGCATTCGCCACTGGCCTTACCGAAAGGTGCGCAGCCTCAAGCGCTCGCTGCAGGAACTCGCTCACTGCAAAGTAGAAGGTGCGCTCAGCGACAAGCAGAACAACCAACTTGTGGCGTACTAGAAGCAGCTTGACAAGCTGCTCTCGCCCGAGACGTACGGCATTGACCCATCCAGTGGCCGCCTGCTTACCTAGTTCCAAGACGATGACGATAGCGAGAACGACTCGGAGGATGATGAAGACTGTGACTCATGTGGCTCGCATGGGAAGCACGTACTCCAAGTGCTCCGTTGCCAGGTCGAGCTACAAGCCTCGAGGCGGTTGAGGGGACAGAGATCGACTCGAGGGAAGCAAATGGGAGCAAACTCATCCGCCCACTTCTTCTACAACATGGTGCACGGCGGTGGTGACTACATGGACGCCTCCGCTATCAGCGATGCGTCGACGATGCCAAGTGTGTTTGTGTGCTTCACCGCTCACTCGGCTGTCAATGGTATTCCATTCGAAGCCTACGATCCGTTCTTCAGCGACTTCAAGGGGGCGAGTACAGCTTGACGATGGAAAACTTTGGCGACGACGGCCACCCGATGTGCGGATACTCGCTCGAAGGGATCTCGGCAGTCCATGACGATGACTTCTTCCCGATGATTCGATCGCCGGCCATGGCAGCAAGACGAATGCTTTCTTCTTCCGGAGTCAATGTCACTGAAGAAAGCGAGCAGCAGCAGTGCTCAGCGCCCAGCGAAGCAGAGACCCTGGAAGACGACGTCTTCCTCCAGATCTCTCCAGATTTCGGCTACCTTGGTCTAAAAATCTTCTCTCCACTTCTTTCTTTCTCTCACTTTTTCACAACTTTGTATTTCTCCTTCATGTATCCACTGGTTAACCTCGTTTCTGAAAGAGAGGCATATTTTTTATCACCCCTTTAAAAAAACGTGGCAGAGCCAAATAGAATGAACGAGAGAAACAGTTTAAAAGCTCGATGATTCGGCCCTTGAATCGAAACCCGACAGACGGGCAATTCTGTTTCAAGATCGCCGTTCAAGCGTGTGAGTGGGTGGCACGAATCGAATCGCCGCAACAGCACGTGGGACTTGAAAGCATGGAAGCTTTTCCCATGAGTCGTCATGCCCTCTGCACGCGACCAGTCGTGTGCGATCTTTCGAGGTTGTTGGAGCCAACTCCAATGCCCGAAGGCACAGGATCCGCGGAAGTTGGCTTGCAAATCAAGCCTTTCATTTCGGATCTTTCCGCGGAGACACACAAGCCTCTTGAGAGAAACACCAAGTGACTGGCTGACTGCTGACTGCAGTCCCCGCTTCAGCTCGCATTCATTGCCGCGCTTTGTGGACTTATTCACATAGAGAGAGGCCGAAGAACATGCTGACGCCACGCCGACTTGGATCGCATGTCTGCGGCGCTGCGTTGGCGCTTTGGCTGACGCTGTCGTCGACAGTGCTTCACGCGCAGCTCCCGCCTGCACCGTCGACTTTACCGCCAGAGACGTCGCCGCCTCCTTGGACTTTGTCCGGGTCGACGTCTTCGTCAACTGGGTCTGCGTCGTCAGCTCCTCCACCCGAGTATTTCGGTTCGACAGGGTCATCTTATTCCGGAGGAGACAACTCTGGTTCTGGTGGAGGGAGATCGGATTTTCAAGCGAACGACGGATCCGGTAGTCAGTGGTCGAACGATGGATCTGAAAGCCGGTGGGCGAATGATGGATCCGGAAGCCGCTGGCAGTCGTCGGGAAACGGCATGTGGGACGACGCTGGCTGGGGGTCGCAAGGAGGATCCACTGGGTCTGCTAGCGGGAGCGGCTGGGGAAACCCCTCTGGAGGTGGCTGGGACGGGCTGTGGAACTTCAAGGGAGGCTGGAACTGGGATTCGCCGTACCCGCCTGCTGGCATCACGCTCGAGACGGACATCGATGGCGAAGTGGCGATGATGCCGCGCCGCAAGGTGTTCTTCAACCCGAGTCTGGGGTTCAGCGCGTCGCACAGCTCGTCACCCAGCAAGTGCGAGCATCGGTTCTGTCTGCGCGTCTCGATCAGCTCCAACTACGGCGCAATGTCGGCGTTCGATGCGTTCGTGATGGATCGCTACGAGAGCAAGAGTGACCTCGGCTCGGACTCTTTCTTCGAAGGCGGACCCGTTCCGCTGGTGAATGGCATGCTGACGCAGTCGGAGCTAGTGAAGATGTACAACGGCGACATGAACGAAAGCGCTTCGTCACAGTTCAACCACTCGAGGACGACGTCGTGGATGCTGTACCCATTGTCCAACGACACTGACGAGATCGACGTCGTGATGAGCTTCAAGCAACTGTACACGCTGCTCCCGGACTACAACGGCACCGATGCGGCAAGTGACGGACCGTTTTACTCTGACGACCCGAACGACCAGGTGATCCTGCGTGTCACGGCGCGCCTGGCAAGCTCCTACAGCGCAGCGACAGCGCTTTTACCGCTTGTCTTCGAGCACAAAGGCTCGCGTCTGTTTGAAGTGAACTACACTTCCGCCATTGTGTACGACGACGAAAACAGCTACGCGTCGAACCAGATTGGTCTGGACCTCATGTTTACTCGCAAAGGGTACGGCGGATTCTTGCCGTGGATGCCAGTGCAGCCGTCGAACGAGTGCAGGATGTGCGATATGCTGATGATGGGCAACAGCGCCACATTCAGAGAGTGCTTGAAATCGCACGTGAACGACTCGGTGTTCTCAGATCTGCTGTCGCCCGACAACAACATCACGTCTTTCGATCTCAAACAGACTCGCAAGGAGTGTTTCGGTCGGCTGCTGTCGATGAACGCGTCTTCAGAGCTTCCATCGTCGTCGTCGTCGTCGTCGTCGTCAGGTGGATCGTTCTCAGCCGGTTCGTGGTCATCGAATCCTACATCCACATGGCCATCATCTTCCTCATCGTCATCATCGTCGTCTTCAGCTTCTTCCTCGCAAGGCTCCGTTTCTGTTGGTGGTGACGTGTTCGCGAGCGCTAATGATGTGGTTGCTGCGTCTGATGCAGGAGTCCGGTGCTTTATCAACTCGCAATGCCCGATTGGAGGCAGCCAAAGCTACCCGTCCGACGGCAACATGGTGGTGCTTGCATGCCAGGACGCAGCAGTACGTGCGACGTTCTTTGAGCCGGACTTTGCGTTTCGCATGGACTTGACAGTTCTCGAAGAGACGGGGCTTTCCACGGACGTCATCTCAAGTGGCTTCACAGAGGAAGAGATTGCGCAGGCTGTGAAGCGTGCAATCCCCAGTGGAGACCGACTCAACATCACCGCCCGCGTGTTCAACAACTCGATGGACATCTTCCACGCGGTCAAGTGGAACGAGTGGCTCATGAATGAGTACAATCGGGCAACGGCGTTTGCATCGCATTCTTCGGATTCATCATCGTCCCATTCTTCGGATTCGTCATCGTTCAATTCGTTCTCTTCGTCACCACAATCCAACTCGTTCCATTCGTCGTCGTCGGGTTCTGATGGTTCGGGCGAATCTGGATCGTCAGGAAAACAAGCATCGTCAGTCAGCAATGGTGGGAGTATGCCAATGGAGGGCTCAACGGGCTCATCACAGGGAGGTGCACCACCACCACCGCCGCAGCGCAGATTGAACAGCGCAATGAGCCCTCCAGTGCTCTATGACGTCCCTGCTCCAAAGTTCGCGGTCGAAATCACCTTTGGCAACGTCAGCGTCGTACCGATTATCACTGGTCTGTTTTCATCTCAGAACGTCTCGTGGGAGTACGTACCATTGGGATTCGGGTTCAAGCTGGCTCCTCTGAACGTGAGCAAGTACTCTTACGTTGCACCGCCGTCGTACGTTGATCTCGGGTCGGACCAGAACCAATCTAGCTCAGGGTCAGGATCAGGAAACTCTGGAAACAACATCTCTTTGGCTTCGTTGCATGGCTCGTGTGGTGAGTGCACGTGGCAGTACGCGACTTGCGCGCTCGACGAAGACTGCCGGTTTGGAGTCCGAACGTACCTGTACATGGCGCTACAAAAGGCGTCCATGTCGTCCTTTCCGTCTGGCTCGAGTGCCGATATCTCCTGGGTGATCCGCAACGCCAACTTGTTTATTCCTTCGGGAGGACTGAGCAAATTCTCTGCTTTCATTTCGTGCTTAGCGTCGCGCTCGCCGGTGTGCGACGTCGATGTGCCTCGAGAAGAAAAGAATCCCAGCACTGGTCTCTATGAGCCAGCGGCGCCATCATACCTCCGTGTTCAGCCAGCACGCATCACCATGAGCATTGACCGCGGCAGCACCTTCTACATTGCTGGTGGAGGTCGATCCTTCCTGTATCGCGAAGACGGCGACTCGAACGCGCTGAGATGGTTTCTCCAAAACAACTATGGGTTAGGCGGTTCCTTTCCGAACATCGCCGTCAACGTTAGCCTGAGTCCAGTCGATTCGAAGCGAAATTTCTACACAGTCGAATTCGAAGACTTGCTCTTCGGGACGCCGTATTTTTCAAGGACGAGCGCTAGCCCTTCCACCGACATTCAACACTTCCCGTGGAGTGTGTTTGTAGAAAAGCAGGGTGGTGCAGCTGCCACAGAGTCCATCAAGTGGCAGGGTTTTGTGGATTGGCTCCAACCTCTCTCCTTCGATTGGGGAATCAACGGATCAAGCAGCAGTCAGCCAGCTCCCACCAATCCGGACGCGCTTTGCTCGGTGTGCATGGCGACGCTCGATGATTGTCTGAAGGACTACGACTGCGGTTTTGTGTCGCGAGACCTTCTCCAGACGTACTTGAAACAGTCCAGCTTGCTGCAGTCGAAGATTCTCCAGCCAGATGGCATGTACCAGGTTCCATTCTCCGACACCCTTGAATCCTGGAGGAAACAAGTTTCCGTGCAAGCGTATGAAACATTCCTGAGATTGCTCAATTGCATCTCCACCCAGCATTGCGCTGTTGGATATGGATCCGTCGTAGCAACGAGCACGCAACTCCCCACGACCGTTGTTGTCGGAAGACAAGCGACGCTTGTTGTCATGCCAGCCTCTCCAATTGAATTCTCGTTCAAGGGGTGGCCGCAACTGTACAATGACACCGGCTCTTCGTCGGACTTCGCAATGTTTTTGTCAAACTACGCTGGTGCAAATGTGAGCGTCACTCTCTCGCCCACCTCGGATGGCAGAAGTCGCTACGACATCTTCACTAGCCAAGTGCTCTACGAGTTTCCGCTTTTCTCGGAAACTCCAACGACCCAAGTCGTATCGCAGGAAACGATCGCGATGTTCATCTCGACCGGCCCCAACGAACCAACGTGGAGAAATCTCCTGAACTGGTTCGGAGTTCCACTCGAGACTAACAGCAGTCAGGCAGGCGTGATACCAACCCCAGATGTCTGCACCCAGTGCATTCCAAACATTATGAAGTGTCTGAACGATCCCATTTGCTCAGCGGCGGTGCGCGATTACTTTGTCCCAGAGCTGCAGCGAGTCCAGTCGGATCCTTTAGCAACCACTGCATTCACATCGGCGTTTGATGGAATTAGCACAACGTTCACGCTGAACTTGGGCTACATGCTGAGCAGCTTGTTCGCCACCCTGGCGTTGAGCTCAACCCCATCTTCATGGAGCTTGCTATCGGATGCACTACTGTGCCTCGCAGATCGTCCGTGTGATTTGGAATATACTTCAGCCGCGACCGCTCCGCCGGTGACAGCGCACGCCCCAACATACCTCAATTTCCAAGCAGGGTCGGCAGATATCGTCTTGATCGAGGGAGCTTCACTGAGCGTCTACTTCCAGGGCGAACAGCTCTCGTTTGTTCAGCCGGTCAACGACTCCACAGCGTTAGTGAGTTGGCTCACGCAGTTGCTTGAGGGACGGATGACAGTGAGTTTTTCCACTGCCAACAAGAATCCGGACACTGGCGAATACCAGTACACTCTTGACTTCAAGGGATACATCGGGACACTTCCAGAGATATTTATCTCGAACGTTGGCGAAGGTCCGATTTCGCCAACAGTAAGGGTACAAAATCCGAAGCTGTGGCTCGAGTCGGTCAACCAGGGACCAGATTGGCAAAAGCTGATCGACTACCTCTCGTTCACCAGCTCTCCAATCACCACGGCCCCGCCAAAATCGATGTATCAGTGCCCCGAGTGCATCTCCGAGTTGAACAACTGCTTCGGCGACCCCATGTGCATGTCCGCACTTCTGACGTACGCGGTGCCAAACTTCCGTTCCATACTACCGTCAGAACTTGACACTGCAGGTCGGTACGAATACAATTTTACCGGCACGATGACGGGGACCGTCCTTCCCATGGCAGGGAGCAACACATCCAGGAGTTTACTCATGGAGGTGTTCAAGTGCAGCGCAATGAGCTCGTGTCTTGATTCTTCTTCCTCTCTCGTCTTCCCTGGAAGCAATGCGAGCCTGATCTTGCAGTATCCAACGGGGACATTCAGCATCCCACCAGGGGCTCAGATGACGATAAAGTTCGAGGAAAGTACGTTCTTCGTCGACGATAGCGCTGACACCGACTCATTGAAGATCTTTTTGGAGAACACCGTACTTCTGAATCGCGGCGTCCACGTCGACGTGCAGCGGTTTTCTGACGGGACGGACATGATGCAGTACCGGTTTGTGTACAACGACTTGTACTCTTTCGTCATTCCGCATTTCTCGTGGCAAAGTCCAGACGGCCCCGATGCACCAAGGAGCGACAGCATGGAGACGTGGTGGCGATTCGCATTCTCGTCAACTGCGAGTGATCTTCTAACGTCGCTCAACTGGTGGCTCGAGTGGCTCGCAACGAATGGAAACCTCGCCGCAATTTCCACTTAGCGCGGATATGAAGTGAAGTCGCACTCCTCGTGCTTGATGTGTACTTTGCATACCAAATCGCTTCATTGACACCTTGATAATATCGCGTTTACCCCTTTGCCGATGCTCCCCATTCTCTTCGCTTCTTGAATTCTCGTCATTACTCCAGTCTTGTGCTTCTGACTTCATTTCTCACAACACCAGTCAAGAAAATCAAGTGCTACTTTCGCGAATTCTTCAGCGTCGCTGCTCTTTGACTGTTTTCTAGCTTGGCGAGAAAAGGGGCACACTGATTTTGAGTTCACGCGGAGCTTGGACGACTTCCCTGATACCGCTTCGTTGGTCAAAGCTCTTGAATCCCTTAACACATAGAGAGCAAAGCCAACATACAGCAGACACAAACCAAATAAAGGTTAATACTTTGCACGTGAAGCCAGTGACTGTATTTTCTCCCTCATGACAACAGCACTTACACTGTGTTCTTCTCTTCATTCGCACGGAGGTATTTTTTCTTTTCCTACACCAACAGCGAGGTGACAAGCCCGTTGCCGTAGGATCTGTCGATCTGCACTACGCCGTTCGCGACGAGTGAGTAGAGCGCGCGAATTACCACTCCGTTGGAACTCAGTTTTCCATGCGAAGCCATCACCGCGCCAGTTTCTTGTTTCAGCTCATTCACCCCCATTTCGCCCTCGTGCTCATACAGCAAATGCAGGATGACAGCTTCTTCCCGGAGTGCGGAGGGACTCGTGTCCCCAGCGGTGAGGATCTGGACATCCACCATGTGCTTCATCTTTGCCTTGAGTCGACTCAGCGAGTGCTTCACTTTTTCCAGTCTGTCCTGCTCCGTAGTGCGTTGCAGCTTCTTCTCGGCGACGTCTGCTTTCAAAAGTGGGATCTCTGCGCTGTGTTCGTCCTGTCCCTCCTGCTCTTCCTCCGATGCGATGATCTGCAGCTGCAATGAATCTTTTTCATCTTGCAGCTCTCGTAATTCCTGCATGAGTTCGCGCTCTTTCTCACTGGGTGAAGCTTTGCTCTGGTCTCGTGTTCGCTCGGTGGCGAGGCTGCGCTGCTGCTTCTTGCGCCGAAGCGACTCAATCGCAGCCTGAATGTCTTGTTTCTCCTCCATTCGCAACGCCAATGCCTCGCGCAGCTCTAGATTCTGTGCCGATTCATCGTCATCGTCAGACTCGTCCTCCTCGTCGCCATCGTCATTCGCGTCGTCGTGAGAGTTCTCTCCATCGTCGCCTGCACTGAACGCCGCTTCGTTGGACTCTTGCAGGGCCTTCAGCTCCACTTCTAGCTCTGCCACGCGCTGTTCGCGCACCTGCATTTTCTCCTCCCACTCCTTCTCCTCGCGTTCCAACTGCGACTCGACACGCTCGTTCAGCAGAATCTCGTTCGACAGACCCTTTACCTTGTCCTGGTACATGTCCACGGTCACTGCGAGCGAGTCGAAGCGGCGCAGCAGTCGTCCACAGCGGTCTTCCACCTCTATGTCTGCATATACGTTAACAAAGAGAGAGTGAATGTCATAGGGGAATCTGTCTTTCAGTAGGCGAGCATCAAGAAGAGCACACGCACCTGTCTGCGCAAGCTCTTTCGCGGTCTTCAACAGCGTCTGCTTCCACGTCTCCCTCCCGACTGAGGCATTCGCTTCCGCTGCATACACGGACGCCGACACGACGGAGAAGAGCGTCTTGGGCGGCTCGATCACCGCTTTGTGCGGCTGTCGCTGTTGCGAGCGGGCCGAGTTGGTGCGCGTGGGCTGTGGGATGCCGCTGCGCTCGGGCGTGGTCGACGGTGCAGAGGACCGCACGGGCAGTGCGTCACGTGAGTTCTTGTGCGGGAATGCGCACTGTGTGATGGCGTCGCTGATGCCCAGCAGGTCGTCCACGTAGCCGTGCAGGCGGCGCGCGTCCGCCACTTTCCGCCGCTTGCGCTCCGTCATGTGCTTTTTGAATGTGCCAACAAAGGGCGGGAAGCCCAAAACGCATCGTACTTAAATGGGGTTGGTTTCCGGGTAGGTTTATTACGATTAGAACCATATTTACAGTGTTTACTATTTATTTATGTGTTTAAGGTTTCGATACATTTTCTTGTTCGTTTTTCATGAAGGTAAGACTCTCATCTCTATACAGTTTTATACAAACTAAAAGGTTAAAATATAAAAACGGTGAGTCTTATCTTCATGAAAAACGAACAAGAAAATGTATAGAAACCGTATTTACCATAATTTCGATATTTTCCGTAAATAAACGGTGATAAAATGTTATGGTCCTCATGATTTCTATTGTTCATGGGTCAAAAATTTAAGTATCTTGTCCAATAGTTGTACATACGAGACCCTAGACAGAATTCGAACGAGGCGATTCTTAAAGTTTGACTGCGACAATAGAAATCGTATCGAAACTTCAAAAGAGCACGCGAAACTAGCTTCTTTTATTCAGAAGCGACATAGTTTATTCAAGATGAGCTCCTTCAATAGCAGTTGCTCTTGCTCTTCAGCTAAAAATAGAACGAAATGTGAAACCCCTTCGTTCCTTCCTTCGTTTGTGTGAAGCGCCGCCGCATCATGCGTCCAGACCCAAAGGCCGCCCTGGCATTCGAGTCTTGAAGCCCCGCAACAACAAGACACGACACACACAGACGCACACAGCAAGCAGCAGACAATACAGCAGCAGCATGGCGGACGCGCAGGCCAAGAAGATGCACGAGGAGATCGAGCGTCTTGAGATGGATCTCAAGACGCTCGAAGGCGCGTGCACCACGTCCGAGGCCGCCAAGAAGTGAGTCATTTGTTGTGATGGAAGCGCATTCGCTTCTCTCTATAAGCCGGTTTTGCTCACCATGTACGTCTGTGTGCGGATGCGCAGGATCGCAGAGTACTGCCAGTCGACGGCCGACCCGTTCTTGGGCGAGAACGACGGCCCCAACCCTTGGCAGCAGAGCGGACAGGGCGGCGGCGGCTGCACCATACTCTAAGTTGTCCATGGCACATGACGCCACGACCACGCGCTTCGCTGTCTGACTCCACTCCCAGACATGCTAGTGCGCTGTATCTAATACATATCTATGAAAGCCACTTCAAGTGATGGATGATACACACACGCAGAGGTCTATATTGAAAAGCTTATCCGCTCATTTCCTTTTTACTAATGAGGCAGAACAGAGCAAGCGAGTGAGAGAGAGAGAGAGAGAGCGAGTCTATCGGCTCTACTTCTTCTTCTTTTCAGCGTTCAGGAAGCCCTCGCCCTTCTTTCCCTCAAAGCCGGCGCGCTGCGCAAACAACCACAAGCAAACACAAAATGAGACAATCAGTATGGGCGAGACGCAATGCCACCTATCGTCACGAGCATCAAGGACGTACCGGTCCTTTTCGGCCCTTGGTCTCCTTCTCCTTCTTCTCGGCCGCCGCGCCATTGCGCCCGCCCTGGATGTTGGCTAATCGCTTCTTCTGCTTCTCCTTCTTGGAAATCTCTACAGTTGCTACTCGTTGTTTCCTGTTATAACAAAGCACAGAAAAAAACAAATGTCAATCTCACCACTCTCTATCGCCAAAGACAAGGCCTTGCACACAACGCACCATTCTTTGGTGCTCTTGGCCTTCTGCTTCTCCTTCTTCTTGAGCTTGCTGCGCAGGAGCTTCGGGTCGTCCATCACCACCTCGCCTGCTGCCTGCTTGATGGCCTTGTTCCACTGCTTGGCCTCCACCACGGCCTTGCCCTCCTCCGTCTTCTTGAGCTCGTCCATGCGCTGCTGGTTCTTCTCCGCCTTCTTCAGCAGGTTCTTGATGCCGCGGATGCCCTGGCCGTTGCGGGTCTTCTTCTCCACCGGCTTCTTCTCGTCCGCCAGCAGCAAACTGCCGTACGAAATGGACTCGGCCGATACGTCCACCGACGCGGACGCAGCAGTAGCATCAGCAGAGTCCACCACGGTCTTCGCGTCACCTCCTTCTGTCACGTCGCCGGTGTCCTTCTTCCCGGATTTGTTGTTGAACGCCGAGCCCATGGTGGCCGTGCCCGTCTTTCGCTTCTTCTGCGCCGGCTCGATCTTCGCGGCGCCATTCTCCTTGCGCTTCTTTCCGGTCTTCTCGTCCGCCTTGCGCTGCTCGCGGTGCGCCTGGATCTTGAGCGCCAGACGCTCCTTGAGCCCGTCGAGACTGGTCGCCGACGGGTTTTTGTCGGCCTTCATCACCTTCGTCTGGACCTGCTTCTTCTGGCGCTTGTCGTCTTCCGCCGACCCCAGCTGGCGCTCCTCGTTGGTCTTCTGCTCGCTCGGCGTGAACTTGGCGCGCTTGATTGACTTCTTGGAGGACTCCTGGAAGTTCTGCGCCAACACGTCCTGCAGAAAGTAAACGAATCAAACGCAACAGCGCACGAACAAACAAACAAAAACAGTCAGCACTGGCATCCTAAGACCACACGTCCACATATAACGAACACGAAAGAGCAAGGCGAGACACACTCTGTGGTACTTCTTGTTGCCCTTGGGCTGCGACTTGAGCCAGTTCTCCTCTTCGTCGGTGGGGAAATAGTACTGCGGCGGGATGCTCTCCATGGTCTCGCAGAAGAAGCGGTCGTTCAACTGGATCTTGCGCAGCGCCGCGTCGTCATTGCCCTCACTCGTCGCCGCCGCCAAAGGCACCAGAAGCCGCCGTCCGAGCAACATGTTTCTTCGTCACGTCTTCTATCACTGCGGCTCTGCTGCCAACGATCAACCAGCGCGCAGCAGGTTCATGACTGGCGCGGACGCATCCGTCTGTGATTGGTTTAAATTTTGAAAATTATTATTGGCTGAAAATATGTAAAACACATTTAACATTATAACCAATAGAATAAACTATTGATTGTGATTGGCCAAAATAGATTCTGCACTGTGCTGAACGTTAGAGAGTGAAGTTTAAGATAACGCAGGCAAGAAAGAATGGGTCTCTGGCAGTGGCTGACCTTCACGACGATCTCTGTCTCGGTCTTTGTGAGTGACCACGCGTCTCTCCCTGTTGCAATGTGTATATGCTCTCCTATTAGTCCTCTTTCTGCGCGTGTTAATGGTGTCTGCGTGGCTTCTGTAGTCGGTGTACTTTGGATACACGGCGCTCCAGGTAAGTCCCCCCTGCCTGCTTTGCTGATGGGAGCTCTCCAGTGCTAATCTTTCCTAAATGGTGCGACAACAGATCTACAAGATCATTAGTCCGCAGTTCGGCGACATCGAAGGGCCGACGCTGGATCCGCTCTGGGTGGTGTGTTCATGCTGTGTACTACTAGTACTTGGTTGTGGCACTGATGATCGCTCTTGCTGATGACTGAGCTGGACTGATTGAACTGTTTGTTAGGAAGGCCAAGAGCTCAATGCGGAGTTCTACCTCTCGCCTCGCCAGGAGTGGGGCGCGGACGACTTCTCCAGTGCGCAGGTCGTGTTTCTAGGCAACTTCTCGGACCTTTCGTTCGACTGGAAGGACAACGAGCGCTTCCAGGAGCTCAACATCTCCAGGTCCTCGCTGCTCAAGCTCACGCAGCAGACCACCACAGTCGCACCGGGGAACCAACAGAAGAAGAGGCAGACACCGCCGTCTCAGCTCTGGAATTCCATTCGAGCCAACGGGACGGTGTACCTGCACGTGCACGTGACGAAAGACGGCGCATCACCGAATCCAATCGCGTCCAACTACGACCGCCTCAAGACTGTGCACCAGTCCAATCCGCTGATCAAGTACGCGCCGCGTCAGAACGCCAAGAACGCGACGTACCTGGTGGAGAAATACTTGCCAGAGCGACCAAAAGCGCTGGAGATGAAAGCTGCAGATGATGAAGAACAACAGGAACATGATCTCGGTGAAGACCCTGCGCTCAGTGCACCAGTCATCTCGTATTGGAAGCCCCACATGGCGATCCGTCTGGTGACGGACTTTAAAAAGTACCCGTACCAAGAGATCCCCGTGCTGGTCTACCACAACATTCGCTACTTCGAAATGCCCGACAAGACCTGGAAGTACGTGCCGTCCATGTACTTGGACGACATGGGACTCACGATGGACAAGCTGCTGCCGCTGAACCGGACTGTGCTATCACTGCCGCTGAAGATTTCGTACGAGCCCATGTCGTACGCCCGCTGGCAGCTGTTGCTGACGATGGAGATGGCGCTCAAATCGCAGGAGTCGCTGGGCTTCCAGACGTCGGACCTGGACTCCATGCGCTCGATGATCGCAGACACCAACCCGTACCTGCTGGCGGTGACGGTGACGGTCTCGCTGCTACACATTCTCTTTGACTGGCTCGCGTTCAAGAACGACATCTCCTACTGGCGGAAGAAGAACAACGACATGGTCGGCATCTCGCTGCGGTCCATGGTCATCTCGCTCGTCTCGCAGTTCATCGTGAGTAGTCGGTCAGCACTGCGCCATGACCCTTATCCATCCTTTCCACTGACCGAATGTATATTTGCTTGTTATTCAGGTCTTCCTGTACCTCGTGAATGAGAAGGCGACGCTGTTGATCACTGTGCCTCCTGCGATCAGCTGCGTGCTGCTGGTGTGGAAGATTTTCAAGATCTGGCGCGCCACGGCCGGCAAAGCGTCCAAGGCGATGAAGCAGACGCGACAGGTGGACGAGATGGCCACGAACCACATGATGTTCGTCCTCGTGCCGCTCGTGCTCGGCTACTCGGCCTACTCACTCTTGTACAAGCAGCACCTGAGTTGGTACAGCTGGGTGCTGGGCTCGCTCACTGGCACGGTGTACGCGTTCGGGTTCATCATGATGATGCCGCAGCTGGTGATCAACTACAAGCTCAAGAGCGTGGCGCACCTGCAGTGGCGCTACCTCATCTACCGCGCGCTCAACACGTTCATCGACGATCTCTTCGCGTTCGTGATCACGATGCCGACGATGCACCGTCTCAGCTGCTTCCGCGACGACATCATCTTCTTCATCTATCTCTACCAGCGCTGGATCTACCCGGTGGACACGGCGCGCAAGTTTGACGACGACGACGGCGAAACGAGTGGAGGTGGCGCTGGAAAAGAGGAAGAACACGCAAATGCTGCCGGCGTTGGTTCTAAAGACAGCAGCAGGGTCCATCAGCACCAGGAGTGAGTGAGTGGGTTGTGTGTGTGAATGTACAAAGCAGGATCAGTGAAATCTAAGTAGGCCATGTAACATTGTCAGCTCGCCACCACCACCACACCCACAATCGCTTCTCAAAACAGGAGAGTCCTTAATGCAATAGTAGTCGGAAGTCGGACGTGTCGTGCTATTCAGAAACGGCGTCCTTGCATCCCAGAGTTATCCTCACACTTCACTCAGTTTACCACGAGATACCGAACAAACGATTCAGCGAGTGGGCCAGTGAGTGCTTGGCACCCTTGATACGTATCAAGGCTCTAAGGTTTGCCATTGTTCAGTTGTGGGAATCAGTTGTCCCCACCGAGAGAGTTTGGTCACCTTTTTAAACAATACAGCGACGCACATTGCAACAGGAGACCACTGCAAGCACGCGCCAACACTGGATGGCATTCAGCACTCCGCAGCGACGAAAGCGCTCACAGGCGTTGCGGTGTTTACAGCTCACTCTTGAGCTATCCGAGCGATCGTAGTGTCGCATTACGTTCGTCTGCGCAGATTGTCCGCGAGTTGGAGCTCCGAATGATTACAGAGAAACGAAACAGAGTCCTATTGGATCACCGGCCAGCGTCTCGATGCGGACAAGAACGACCACCTTCTTGAGTTGTTCGCGTTGTTCACAAGCGACGACACAGGAAAGAAAGTCCTGCGTCTCACTTGAGACGAAGCATACTCGTCCACAAATATCGATACACACACAAGGAAGCACAGAGAGAAGATGTTGCTCTTTATTATTCGATTGAGAACGAAACGTCAAGGCAAATCGGACATATTCATACACGAAAGCGCTTAGCAGACTGGCTTGGTGGTCGCTGGCGCTGGGGTGGCAGCAGCTGGGGTGGTCGACGGGGTGGCGCCCGGGGTCGATGGAGTCGCAGACGTGGTAGCAGGCGTGGTGGCAGGCGTGGTGGCAGGCGTAGAGGAAGATTTGCAGTACGCCTCGATTGGACCAGTCAAGTCAGTGATCAAACGGGTTCCCGCGATGGTGCAGTCGCCGAGGCCAAGACCGTTGAGCGTGACCAAGGCGGCCTGGCACGCA
>JAASGK010000792.1:0-16196 GCA_023334195.1 Globisporangium emineosum
CGTCACACGTGCATGCAGGGACTGTATTACCGTAATCCCTTTGTTGTTTGTCTCCACAATGCACGCTGAAGGTGGTGTGTGCCACACTAGATCTGAGGACAGATCCACCTTCATGTA
Organism: Globisporangium emineosum; assembly: GCA_023334195.1. Lineage (NCBI taxonomy): Eukaryota > Oomycota > Peronosporomycetes > Pythiales > Pythiaceae > Globisporangium > Globisporangium emineosum. The sequence continues at coordinate 118 of JAASGK010000792.1, forward strand.
ATGGCTGGTTTCAGCCCATTACACTCATGGCTCCGCCAAAGGCCGCTATAGCTTCTTCATCGACCAGCCACTCCCTCAGCGTACGGCGAGGGACACCGTACTCCTTCTCCACCTTCCGCTGGCTCAGGTGAGCAAGTGCATCGAGGACTTTGCGCTTGAAAGCGAAGGTATAGGTGCGCCTCTTCCGCGGCATGAAGGATGAGAAAATGAGAGAGGAGGGGTGGTTGGCAGCTGGGGGAAGCGGCGGCTCCCGCGGAGCAAAACTGGAAATGAAGAAGGGGGACCTCATAACGTCTGCGCGTCGATGGCTCTCGTGACGTTTTTTGTACACCTACACCTACAAAAACGCGCAGGAACTGATATTTCATTCTAATTGGTCAAAAATATTTGATTGATCTGATTGGCTAAACATATTTTCGTGTATTTCGCTTGCAATGAAGTACAGCGCAATTGAACTGGGCGCATTATCGGTTCGGTTCAGTCCGCCTGTGTTTATTGATTGAGCAGATAATCTCCAGAATCTCGAAAAATACAGCCAACATGATTTTAGGACAGGGAAACCCAGGTCCAAAACGTTCAAATCCGGGCTAGGGAGACGAGCATTATGTCTCAACCTCCGCCATCCTCCGCTTCCGAAACTGCGATGTCATTTGCGAGGCAGTGAGGATCAGCATTGTCCTGCTGAGCAAACACCTTCTTTTCCCCTAGATACATCATAACTGCAACAACAACAGACAATGACTAGATACAGCAGCACTCTGAGCAGCAGCACAACAGTCGGAAAAATCATTGCCTGGCCATACAGCTTTGGTAGCTGGGAAAACCTCCTCGATCAACTTCTTGCGCACGTGAACATGGTACACAGGGATGCACTTAATCTCAGCCGTTCCCTTCGGGCGATTGGTGGAGTCGCGTAGAGCCGCCTGCTGCTCGACAAACGGCCACAGCCCGATACGCCCATCAAACCGTTTGTTACGTGCTGTGCCGTGTTGGGGATGCGCAACGACAGTCGAAAACATAACCTTGGTAAAAAAAAGTGCTTGTTTTGCGTTGCACGGTATGGGACGGTTTCATCTTGCATAAGGTAAACGTGCTTTCTGTCCATGTCGATGAAGAGCCATTTTTCATCGATATGGGCGTAGTCGTAGAAATGGTGAAACTTCAGCGGTCTCTCTATAGTCCACACAGTCAACAGAAAACAGAGAAATTATCTGCGGTTTTAGCAGTACTGTTACACACTCCATATTCGCAATGTTTGAGAAACATCATTACGACCTTACCAGGTTCCACAAACTTCAAAATGTAGGCAAGTCTTGCCTTCTTCGTCTCGTCCTTGAGTCGTGGCTTGATGTTGGTGTTGCAGCGCACAATGTTGTTGCTCTGTACGAATCCCCAGACGGTCGTCTTCGACACACCGATGGCCGCGGCCGTGGAGATGAGGATCTGGCGTTGGTTGGCTGGGTCTGTCTTCATCTTCTGTTATATCTGCTCGACCGTGTACACTTGCTTTCTACGGACTTTCCCTTTCTTTTTGTCAGTCAAATCAACGCGGTTCTTCCGATAGCTACTTATCGAGTTGCGGTGGAGGCCAAAGCGCTTGACAGTAGCGTCTAGTGCGCCTTTTTGCAGCTTGCCTTCGCGCGCGCGGTCGTACAAGAAGCGCACGACCTCTCTCTTCTCTTCCTCGATCGTGTCTCGCTTCCCCCATCGTTCTCGCGCCAAAATGAAAACACGAGCTGAACTAAAATTACTTTCCTCGTTGATTGGACAAAAGTATTAATTTTTTGCGAATCACTAATCGAAGATTTAGAAATTTAACCAATCGTGAGTATACACACATTAATACAGGTCGTACTTAAAAGGGAATGGACACATTTTTACGGGAAGGAGTAGTAACGCGTTGCAGCGCGTCGCCTGCGGCTAGCTTGCCTGTGTTGGTCGCTGAGCTTCGCTCATGGAAGGCCAATGGCAGGCATGTGTAGCTTCTACAAAGTGCCACAACGTTCGAGGCGTTTTCGTCAAATTTGTATGCCTTTCGCTTCAAAGTATACAGCTAAGTATAAAGTAGCTGGATAAATAAGACCTGGTTGTTTTACTGATTTTTACTTGAGAAACTATGTCTCGCCTTTTTGACATTGACCAGTGGTTAGGGCAATAATATCCTTGCAGTGCTGACTTGGCTTTCACCAGAGCACAGAGCACAACAGTCAAAGTCAACCCAAAGCCTCAAGAGAAGCACACACAGATCAATGGGGCGGAACCGCAAGGGCCGCCAGTGCGGCGGCTACGAGTCCAAGATGGAGCGGTGCGTCCTCTCATGAGCACCAGCGTGCTCCTTGTGTACGCAACTCTAATCGCTTACACTTTGTTCACCCTCTGAGCAGGTTCGTGCTGCAGCGCAAGTGGCAGTACCAGGTGTCGAACGCGATCGCGCGCGCGCAGCAAAGCAGGCAAGTCCAACAGCGCCGCCATGCGCTCGCTGAGCAGGAGAACAGCGATAACTCTTCTTCCTCCTCTTTTAAGCGTAGAGTGCGCGTGGACGTGGTCAAGGCACTCATGAACGCGCGCCTCAAGGACGATCACGTCGAGCGCATCAAGATCAAGAGCGCCGAGCACATCGCGACCCAGCTCGAGCAGAGCTCCCGCGTGCAACACTTCACATCGTTGCAGGACCGGTGCGTTTCTTTATTTGGGTGTGATATACACGGAAGCCTATTAGCGTGGGGGTGTATGCTAATGGAATCGCTCTTTTGGCTACAGCTGCCTGTACGAGATCGCGCGGACGTTCGACTGCTACTCGTCCACGTGTCCGTTCACCGAAGAATTCTTTGGTACGTTCGAGCCTTGGATGGTCACGCGGCTCTCGGAGCTAACGACGGCGTTCAAGACGATGATCGACGGGAACGTGGCGCTGCTGCTGCAGCAGCCGACCGAGGCGCTCACACTAGGCTTTGTGCGTGACGAGCGAGCGCTCGCGCCGCTCTTTGAACAGCACGAGAGCGACCGACAGCGCATGGCGTGGCAACTCAACCCGCTGCTCGGTGGCGGAGTAGCACTGCACCAGCAAGTGGACTCGTGGGACGAGCTCGACGTGGACGACGTGGATATTGTGGCCACCCACGACGTTGTACACCTACAGACGCTGGAGCTCATCTCGTGCGCGGGACTGACTCTGCAGTTCGTCAACAAGCTCACACTCGAGCACCCTTTTATCGAGCACTTTAAGGTGATTGACTGCTTTGACACGCTCGACAGCGCGGATGGCGCGGCGCTGCTGCATCAAGTCGCGTCCTGGCGCAGCCTCAAGACGCTGCACTTCTCCTGGTGCTGCTGGCTCACGACCGAGATGCTTGTGACGCTTGCGTACCGGCTGCTCGAGCCGCGCGCGCCGGCGCTGGAGGAGTTCCACGTCTCGGATTGCTTTGACGTGCTCGAGGACTACGTCCGCTCGCTCTTTGCCGAGCTGCATCCGCAGGTGCGCCTCACGTTTTAGATGAAGGAGCAAAGTGAGAGGGATGGCCACTGAAGTACGCGTGATTCCATAGTGATCTATTATATAATATATACTGCGTATTATGTCCCAACTTCTGATGTGAACACATGGAAGTACCATGAGGCAAGGTGTAGTGATGCAATCAGCAGCGTGGAGACAGCCAGCATTGGCTTGTGTTGTGTTAGTTGCATTTTCATCAGCATTCATAGCTGGTCCGACCTTGAAGCCCAAATTTTCCACCTATTTTCCACCAATTGAAACACTAGAAATAAAGTTTAAGAGTATATGATTGGCTGAAAACACAAAATTCCTGAGTTTCACATAAAGAGGAAGCGAAGAAAACCCATTTCCGCAAAGCCCAGGCCAAGCCAAGAAGAGCAAGAAGAGCAAGAAGAGCTCCACGCGCAGACCATGAGCCTCTCAGGCCCGCTCTACCGGCGCACACCGCGGCTCTTCAACAAGAACAAGCCGGGCGACTGGACGCTTGTGTGGTGCGAGCTGCCGCTGGAGGAGGGCGACGGCGAGCTCATCGTGTACCAGGAGCAGCACAGCCGCCGCAAGCTTGTGACGATCCCCGTGCGCGACTGCGACATCGCGCACGTGCGCAGCGACGGCCGCGACTGCATCGAGATCACGATCAGCAAGTCCAAGAAGGAGACGTTCTCATCTCATGAGTCGAGCTTCGACGTCGACTGGTGGTGCGTACATACTGCAAACAAAAATTGGATTGGAGTCATGCCAGTGCATTCCGCATTCTGTGTTGAAGTGGCTGGTTTCTTGGCTCGTATGATAGATAAAAAGAGCCATAAACTGATAATCGCTCGTTACGTATGTACACAACAGGATGAATACGTTACTGTCGGTGAAGCGCGATCTGGAGCTCGGCATCCGCCCGCGCGCGTTCATTGTGTGCCCGCCAACACTGGAAACCCCCGCGCCGTACAAGTCGATCAAGCGTGCACCGAGCAGTCAGAACCTCAATGGCGGTGCTGCTGCTCCGGTCACGCGCCCGACCCTGCGGCGCCGTCAGCCGACGCTCACTGCCAGTGTGGCGCTCTTTGAGCGCTTCACGATCTACGAGACCGCAACGGTGAGTCGATCTGTCATGTCCATTTCTTTCATTCGATTGTAGTATTAGTGTGTGGTTACTTATTTGCAGCGGTATGTGTGATCAATCATTCGCCATCTCTATAGACTTTCTACGTGGTGTGCTCGGATCGTCACTACTCGCGCTTTCGACTGTTGGAGCTGAGTCGCACGGTTGATCGCCCAAAGAGTTTGAACGAGATTCTCACTGAGGACACGAACCTGTACTCGTGGAAAGAGATGGAGGAAAAGCTGCAGTTGCTCACGGAGCTCGCGAAGAACAATGGTGACGGCAAGCTTGTGCGCGCGTTCACTGCAGTCGCGATAGTGGGCTGCATCCGATTTCTTCGCGACTACTACTTCATCTTTGTGACGCAGCGCCGCAAGATTGGCTGTATCGGTGGCAACTTTGTCTATGGCATCTCTGCGACCCACCAGCTCAGTGTGAGTCGCCCGAACCAGGATGGTAGCGCATGGACATGGCTCAACCGCTGGTTCAACCCAAGTCCAGAGGAAGAAGCTGAGGCGCGATACTTGGGGCTCTTCCACTTCATCGATCTGACCAAAGACTTCTTCTTTAGCTACTCGTACGACATTACGCACACGTTGCAGTACAACATGACGAACGAGCGCTCAGAGCCGTCGGAGATGTTCACGTGGAACTCGTACTTGACTCAGGAGCTGACGGAATTCTTGAGTCCAGGGGCATCAGCGGACTTGGTAGTTCCCATCGTTCTCGGAAGCTACGAGCAGCGCAAGTGCTCGGTGTTTGGACGTCTGATCAGCGTGATCCTGCTCGCACGACGCTCCCGTCACTTTGCCGGCACACGATACTTGAAGCGCGGCGTAGCGGACACGGGAAAAGCTGCAAACGACGTGGAAACTGAACAAATCATCGAAGACGAGAACATGGGTGCTGGCAAGCTGAGCTCTTTTGTGCAGTACCGCGGCTCGATCCCGGTCTTTTGGTCCCAGGAAACCTCGGCGACGCTCCCAAAGCCGCCGATTGTTTTAAATCGTGTGGATCCGACATACACTGCAACGAGAAAACATTTCGCTGATCTGTTTGCGCGATACGGATCGCCAATCGTGGCTCTGAACTTGGTGAAGCAGGCGGAGAAGAAAGAGCGCGAAGTGCTGGTGGGCAAGGAGTACCTGAATGCTGTGGAGTACTTGAACAGCTTCATGCCGCTGCCACACCAGATTCGTTACGTCGCGCTGGACTACTCAAGACTATCGAAGCAGAAGACTCTCGATGTGTACAAGTCGCTAGACAAATTCGCAGTGTGGGCGTTGGCGCAGACGGGCTTCTTCTGCAGCGCGCCAAAGCGCCACGTCGGCAAAAAGGCGAACAAGCGTACTGCCGAGGTCTTCCCCAATACTCCGAAGAGTAATGGCAGCTCTGCCAACGAGATTCCTCCGCTTGAAAGCCCAGGAGAGTTCTTTCGTTCTACCAGTGACGAGCATCCAATTTCGCCTACAATCCCTCGTAAGTCTGGCGATTGGCTCGAGCAGAAAGGAGTGCTTCGTACGAACTGCATCGATTGCCTGGATCGGACGAACGTGAGCCAGTTTGCGGTTGGTTTGCGCGCGTTAGGTCAGCAGCTCTACGCCATGGGTATCCGCAATACGCCGATGCTCGAAAGCTCGTCGCAGCTGGTGCGTGTGCTCACGCACTTGTACTCAGTCGTTGGTGATGCAATCTCGATCCAATACGGTGGTTCGGAAGCGCACAAGAATGTCAAAAACACGACGAGTCGAGAGAACTTCAAGCACCGAGAGCTGTTGACGTCGATTCGACGTTATTACAGCAACTCGTTCACGGATACTGCCAAGCAAGATGCGATCAACATCTTTTTGGGCCACTTTGTGCCGAAGGAGAACCAGCCGCCGTTGTGGGAATTGGAGAACGATTATTACTTGCACAACTTTGAAGTTCGCAATGGCGCTGTTGCGTGTGAGGAGATGCGCAAGAGCCTTGCTTGGCACTTGGAAAGTCGACCACACATCAAACCCTATGAGGACGGTGCATCGCTGTCTTCTCCAGCAGAGACCAACTCCAGCAACGAATACGAGTTTGTCGAGGAGATCGAAGAAGATGTGGCTGCAGTGAGGGCTCGAGATCAAGAACGACGCGAAGCATACATTCGCGAGTGTAAGAAACTACTGGAAGATTGGTGGAAGGAGCCGCTGGAGAAGTTTGAGCGACCAAAGTTTGCACTGAGCAGAATCCGTTCACGACCAACATTGGAAGCCCCTGAGGAAACCGACTCAGACGATGGCGACGATATGCCACGCGATGTGATTGAGATTGGCGCTGACACGGGTAACGAAGAAAGTATTGCGGCTGAACTTCGCGCGATGCAGTTGGCGATGTGCGCGCCATGCTCGGATGAATTTATTCAGATGTACCACCCAGAGGAACTGACTTCGTTTAAAAAGACGCTCGGGTACCAGTTTATGAATCCACTGGAGTCGCACGATATGGAAAAGACCAGAAGCGAGAGCGCCGGATCCGAGTCTCTGGTGTCAGCGTCAGCCTCCACTCCAACAAATGGCCGTGGAGTGCACGCAAGAAGCATCAGCACCGAGGAGATTTTCGCAGACACCTCGGCGATCTCTCGTCGGTATTCGATCAAGTATCTGGGAAACAGTCGATCTGGACGAAGCATGAGTGCACCAGATTTTGGTGACGAAGTGGATCGCCTTGAATCACATCGACGTGGTCGAGACAGCGCGCATGAAGGACGCACAGCATTGGATGAAGACGACTATGGTGTCGACAATCGGGGCTCGATTCGATCGTATGTTCATGGCAATGGGACACCTACACATTTGCTGAAGGGAGTTCTGAAGCGAAATGACGACGTTGAAGATTTCGGGCGCATCATCAGGTATGTTTTGGGATGTGTTTGTTGTTTGGGGAGGTTGGTTGGAAACCAAAATATTCGGCTAACGCGCTGTTCTATGCAAACACTGTTATCGGTAGGAAACGAAACTTTGTTGGCGATTGTACAGCAGCAGCCCCGGATAGCATTTACGAAACGTACGCCAACTCTTTACTACGGTTTTCAATGTTTCTAACTTTCTTGCCTCGTGAGATTAACCTGTATGTACCTTTTATGTCTGTTGGTGTTGCAGGTATGTGCAATCACAGCAGACGCCCCTCATGTGGGAAAATGACAATGAGAACGTTCGCATGTTCTTTGAGTCGTACTTGCGAGAGAACAACATTAGTGCAGATGATGCACGCAGTCTCCGCGAAGCGCAAGTCCGTGGTGGCGCGACGTACAAGATCCAGAGTGGACCATACTCTGGACTGGATCAGAACGTGAAAGCGCGCGAGATCATCGCGATTAAAGGGCTGAAAACGAATCCAGATGAGCGAAAGTACGTACCGTCGAAGCTCAAATTTCGAGATGTGAAGTTGCTTTGTGAAGCTGAGCTATTTTTTTCATTCGAACGATTTGAGTAGGTTTTACCAAGATACGCTGGACTACAAGAAACTGGTGCAAACTGGGAAGTCTTCGATCCCACCTGAGAGTTTGGAGCTCTACCAGTCGTTTTTCGACGACGAGTTGCCGGATGTGAGCATTTACTCGTCACCGAGAGCTGGTGCAAAGGGCAAGCCGAACTATGTGAGTTTCGCATCTTCAGCGATCGGATCGCCGCCGTCTTCCACTTCATCTTCCTCTGTGGTTGTGAGCTCGGAGCTGCCACTGGCAGTTGCAGCTTTTGAGGATCCTGCCCAGCAGAGTTCCACGGGCTACCAGCAGAAACCACGCAAGATCATTGGACCTCGCGGCGTCCGTATCGGCAACTGCGATTTGGTTTCGGTTGGGGCGCTGTTCAAGCTCGATGGGGGGAGGGACCAGGACTTTATCCTGTTCAACGAAGCTGCTGCCGAGCACTCGTTTGGCGAGATGATGAAAAACGAGACCGAGTTGGCATACAGCAAGTAAAAGAGGAGGAAGAGAAGATGCGCTGGTCTGGTCTGGAAAGGTGCAAAGTGTTTTGAATTTGTTAATGTTTGCATTTACTTGACTTGTGTCGTGGTTGCTTGAAGAATGGGAATTGGCGTCATGGTATTTCCTCAGACTCCAGTTTTTGTTGTGGCAGTATTTCCTTTGGGGTGAAGACCAATTTGGACGATAGAGCAGCAGTTTGTGATATCAACATGCAGAGAAGCGCGAAGGGAGCGAAGAAAATATCGAATCCCCGAACACTGGATGGACTTCCAGCCTCAATCGCAAATGAGGCTGGAAGTCCAGTGCTTGGGTGGATCTTCGTCCATGGTGCCTGCCCATTTTCGCTAAGGTGATCAAAAGAAAGAAAAAAAGAAAGAAATGGAGCTGCCTGTTGCTTTCGTCGGGAGCGGAGGTGGCGATGATGCCAAGGCTTGCGTGTCATCAACGACTTGAGCTGCTGCAAAAATGCAAGGGAAAGGCACCACCACACAAGGTCGTGCGCTCACTCGGTGAAAAGCACACATGGATGAAGCGCACGGACTCTAAAATACAACTGACAGACAGTTTGTTTTGGTGGGCTCACACTGACATCCATGAGAACTTTTTTTCTTCCATGAAAGCCAAAATGGCACATAATGTTCGATGGCAAGCTTTAAATGCAGCAATTTCACATCACTCAATTATTTGTTTCCTGTATATATTAATACATAACTTTAAAGCGGGTCATAGATAAGCTCCATAATAGTGATCATATCAATAAATAACCTTTATAAAATAATATTATAACCAAATCAGTATTCGAAATTATATAATCGCTTCGAATTTCCCCCTTTCGATCTTGAAAAAGCGCCACACCTGACCAACAACAATTTTTAAAAGAAGAATAGAAGAGCCTCTCTTCATCTCTATTGGGGCCTGTCACTCTTTCCACTTTCCCACACAGAGAAACAGCCAGATGCGGTTTCGCATTCCTTTCTCCTCGTCATTTCCGCGTCACATGGATCACTGGGGACCCTCCGTTCACTTGCCCATTCGCACAGTGACGGACTTGCAGCCAACGCAACAGACGAGCAGACAGCCAGCCAGCCTTTCCACTATCGGCATCCCTTGGTGAGACGAGCTCCACTGAGTCATGCTGCGCCAACACCACTCCCAGCAGCCAAACTACCATGGTCCAAGCCTCGACTCGGGCGTGTTCCTCCGGTTCCCACGGCAGCTCACAGCTGTGAGCAGATCTCTTCAAGCTGACCTCCTCGTTGACGCCGCTACACTAACCACACCCACCCCCACACCGTCGCTCGTGTCAGCGCAGTACGTGGAGACGAACCTCGTGGCGCTCTCGGCCGTGCTGCTCACGAGCTACGGCACCATGTGTCTGCTCTGCATCGCGCTCATCTCCTACATGCGCTACAACCGCCACGCAGTGCACAACAAGGGCGACTCGACGGCCGCGCGCAAGATTTTGCTGCCTGCATTCGAGCCGCTGCTCTGGCTTCTCGGGGTTGCCTCGGGAGGGTACGCCGGCTACTTCGCCGTCGCGCTCTCGATCGAGCAGTACCAGCGCGACATCCCGTCGATCCCGACCGAGTGCTTCTACGCCGGCCGCATGTTCGTGCTGAGCCTCGTGGTCGTGTTCATGCTGCAGAAATCCGTGACGATCCCGGCACTGCACCGTGCGGTGGGCCTCACCCTCCTGCTCTCAGCGTACACGATCCCGGTCGTCTGGTACATTACCAAACACAAGGAGCCCGAGCACGCCGGGGTCAACTTTTGGCTGCTCACAATCGCGCATTTGCTCATCCTGGTGCTGTTCGTGTACGTCGCTGCGTGGCCCCCGGGCAGAGCGAGCAAGAACTCGTTGCGCCAGTACTGCGCGTTCGTGGTTATGCAGCAGATCCTGGACTTCGCGTACATGGCGGCATTCTACCAGAACAAGATCGAGGCCGGGTTCGCGTTCCTGTATGCCGACCTGCTCTGGGGCGCTTTGAGTCCGATCTTCATCTGGCGCGTGCTCAAGGCCGACACCGAGCACTGGCGAGGCCTTGGGCAGCGCGCGTGTGCGCTCCAGGTGCATTTCCGCCAGCGAATGAACGTGAACGAGCGCATCTCGTCCCAAGGGCTCCACTTGCTCATTGAGATGCACCGCAAGTACATCATCGACTTTGCGTACCTGCAAGTCAAGCAGAAGATCGGCACGGGCGCAAGCGCGGTGGTCTACAATGGGATCCTCAACTCCAAGACCTCGGTCGCCATCAAGGTGTACACGCCCACGACTGTGACAGAAGAGACGGTCGCCGAGTTCTCTCACGAAGCCGCGCTCTGTGGCGCGCTCAACCACCCGAATATTGTCAAGTTCTACGGCATGTGCGTGTGTCCACCGACCATTTGCCTTGTGTCTGAGCTCTGCCAAGGGAGTGTGGATGTAGTCACTACAGCAGTTGCCAAGAAGAAGCACAAGGAACCCAATCGCCAGCAGCTGCTCATTGACATCGGGTACATGATCGACGCGGCAAGGGCCGTCGCGTACATCCACAGCTTCTCGCCGGCGTTCGTGCACCGCGACATCAAACCGGGCAACTTTCTGGTCGATGCGCAGGGCAACGTCAAGCTTACGGACTTTGGCGAGTCGCGCAGTTTGCCCAAGGCCAAGATCGAGTGGGAAAACCAGAGCGACACGAAGAGCAATCACAGTGGCAGCGACTACAACAGCAACATCGCCAACAGCAGCGATAGCAACAACACCAACCTGGCTACCAGTATCATCATCGGCGACAACGACGAGCTGGGTACGCACATGTACCAGGAGTACACGATGGCGATGAAAGAGCGTGTTCGGACACCACGAGGCAGTAAACCGCTGCCGAAGACCAAGTCTGCGATCAAGATGACGGTGAAAGGTACTGTGGACTACATGGCGCCCGAGGTGATCAACGGAAGAGCGGGGCTCGCAGCCTATGGGGAAGCGGCCGACGTGTACTCGCTCGCGATCACCATGCGGGATATCCTGAACCCGGGTATAGAGAAGTACCCGTCGACAAACAGGAACTACTTGCTGGTGTTTGAAGCCGTGATGGCAGGTACTCGCCCCTTGTTGGACGACTCGAAGGCACCCTACGGACTGAAGCAGATTATCACGGGTGCCTGGGACGCCGAGCCACGCAACCGTCCGTCGGCGCAGCAGATCGTCAAGGCGCTCGAAGGGATTCAAGAGGAAGTCTGCGCGGCTTACGCTCAGGAACTGTCGAATGAACTGGAGCCCGAGATGGTACTCGCAAAGCCTGGCAACACTGAACGCCACCACCAGAGTGGTAACCCACCAACTGCTGTCCGGTGCTTCACGGGTCAGCAGGGGATCACGAAGCTGCGCGATTCGGGTGCTGTGAGCTCTTCGCGAGAGGGCATTCGCCTGGGCAACATGCTCATGGACGCGGGTTTGCTGCACCACGTCAAGCACGCGCGCGCCTACGAGTACAACGACGCGCTCTACTTCTTTGACGACGACAGTATCCAGCTGAACCAGCCGTTTGCGATGCTAGAAGGCAAGCGACGGCCCAGCGACTCGGATGATGAAGATAATGGCAATAGCAATAGCAGCCCCGCCACGAGCGACAAGCAGCGTTTGTCTTCACCGCCAGTCCAGTTGAAAGACGCTAAGAACAGCAAGAGCAGTGGCAAGCGAAAGAAATCGGATCCAGATAGCAACACCAACAGCCTCAGTCACCACTACCATCGGATCACCAACTCTGGCGTGGAATCCATTGGCGTGGGCGCCTCCAACGGCAGCAGTGACGACAACAGCTCGATCGAGATCAACGAGTGCGCGTGTCGGAAGCTCGGCCAGCGACTGGACAACCGGAAGACCGCGCGCCGCCGCTTCCGACGTCGGTACAAGACGATCCCTGAGGAGAACCTGCTCACGGTCAAGCTGCTGCAGGACGAGATGAGCGCGACGCAGAACGCGCGGCTGCTCGAAGCGTTCAATGAGACTGGGTCCGTGAGCATCATCTCGGCCGCCACCACCGCTACTCTCCACGGGAGTGACTAGACACACAAGCCGTCGACGTTTGTCTTGCGTGGTGGGAAATTTGGGAAATTTGTTCAGCTTGGTCATCCAGTGTTGGTATTTTTCTATTGAGCGTAGAAAGTTTGAGTTCAAACGCGGACGAAGTGTGTCGAATGGACGGAAGAACTTGAGCTTGTTTGTCTGTCATTTGCAAGAGTGGCCAGGCTGGTTAGTGTTGTCAGTTCAGATTGCCCCGACATCGCACCGCCAGCATCGTGGCTGAACGTGGCTCAATAATGCTCGAGCTCTACCAACCTTGTTGTCGAATTCTTGGGCCAAACCAATTTGGACATTTCAAGCATTCTCATAGTTGATGTTGGCATGGCTCCTCAAAATAGCTACAAGCTGACAGGGGCGCCAGACGGCGAATCGCTTGGAAGAGAGAAGCGCAGAAGATCATCGACTACCGCTCGCGAGGTCTCCATGAAGACCACCGCCGCCACAGCGAACAACACTGGAAAGCCAAGCCCTTCACCAGCTGCACCAGTGGCTGTTGCTGCAGCTAACAGCTCCGACAGCACCGAGCCATCAGCACCACCAGAGGTGGAGGAAGATTTGTCGGCGTCTCTCACCCAAACGTACGAGCCACCACGACGGAAAATCCTCTGCAACCCGTCGGCGGGAGAAGTGTACAAGCGGGAGCGCGGATCGCCCTGGCGCGTCGACGTGGACGAGAAGCTGCGCTTGGCGAACCTCAAGGCGAAGGAGGAGCAGCAGGAGAAGCGCCGCTGGGGACTCGCGAAACAAATTCAAGACGGACTCATGCACACGTTCGGCATGAACTATGGCGTCCCTGAGCTCTCGACGCTCCTCAAAACTGGAATTGCACTCAAGACAGCGCAGCAGCAGCAACAACAACAAGAAACTGGAGTAGGAGCGGGTAAACCGACGGAGCTTGGGGGCCACGAAGTCGCGTACGTGCAGCTTCTCGCTGCCGCGGAGAAATACGACCTCAAACAAGTCGTGATGCTGCTCGACAAGTTCCCAAAGGGCCGCAACACCAGTAGCAACAGCAGCCCAAAGCGCAAGCTCACAAAAAGCTAATACTACGTACCACTCTTTGCGCTTACTCCATCGTGTCGTCACCAGTGGCCTCAGTATGAGAACTGCTGGGTTGTTTTCCAGCTCCTTGTCCTTCTTCTTGTCGTATGGGCACCGGCAGCATGAGTTCCAGGATCTTCACGTCCTCTAGCTCCATCGCTTGAGTCTCAAAAAGCTCGGTCAGTTCCTCAATGTGCGCATCCAGCAGTGGTCCAGCGAAATGGTCTTCGCTCATAACCGCAGCGTCCATTCGATGCTGGTCGCTGTCTTCCTGGGCCATGCGCCAGAGCTCAAACTGGTTGGAGACGCGGAAGAACGTGCCCTTTTCGTTCAAAATTTTCTCGAGCGACGTAGCGAGCAGGTACTTGATGCGCAAGTGCGTGGGTTTTTCCTGCTCGTCGTACGGGAACCCATTGCTGGCTTCCTCGGAGCTCCTCAGGTCCTCCTTTGGTATCTTTGAGAGCTCGTCCATGTAATTCGCCCACGCGAGCTTCACCGTCTGGTAGAAAGCGCTCTCAGCGTTCTTTGGATGCTTCTCGTCCGCGATCTCGTAGTCCACGCGATGCAGCCACTGGCTCTTGGTCGCGAAGGGCACGTGGGACTCGCTGTTGTGGTGGTGCGGACCGACCCATTTCTTGCCCACGCGCATCTTAATCGTGCGCACCTGGTCGGTTAGAAAGCCGTCGTTGCGCATGTTGACGTCCACTGTAACGTCAAACACCTGGTCGACTTTCATGCGCCAGGACGCCGGCGGCTTCCACGTCGTCCACAGGCACTTGCGCAGCAGGAACTCGGTGATCTGCGGATCGCGCAGCTCCAGGACATGCGCCGCGGCTTTGTTGAGCGACGGCACGTTCAGCAGCTCCGGCCCGCAGTTGTACACCTCATACTGGCGCTTGGCGATCTGTACCTGCCGGACACTGCACGCAAGCGCAGAGGTCAGTGGCGTATAGGATGATACCATTGGTCATTCACATACTCACTCACTCTTGGATGTCGAATCCAAACGCGTCCGCGACCGTCGTGGTGGAGATGCTCTTGACGAACCAGAGCTTGGACGCGACCTCCGCTTCGTCCGCGAGTCGCCGCACGCGCGTGAGCACGTGGGTCTCGACCGCGTTGTACACTCTTCGGAGCACGCGCTCGTCCACGACAGTGTACCAGCGCTCGGCCTGCCGCGTGGCGCTTGCGAGGTGGACGGACGCGAGCAGCGCGGCATGCTTGGCGTGTACGAGCGCGGCCGTCGACGCGGAGTGCAATGTCCCGACGGCCTGCGGCGACGGACGAGGGATGACGACGCTCACGCCATGGCCCATTCTATATCCTCTCCTCTGGTTTCTTTTCTTCTCACACCTCTCGGTGTGGGGATGCGCCTCTTGGGGGTCGTTTCTTCCACACGACATGGGGATTTCTGCTTTTTATTTAACACACCGTCGGTCCGCGCATGAAGAGGCGCGCGCCATTATACACAGATTAAGGGGACGATCAGCCAGCCGCATATGCGGGAGAAAGGGAGAGAAAAATGGCAATCACTGCGTGACACATTGTCGTCGCTTTTGCGACGATGGGGTCAACACGCGCGCGGCCATTTGAAGCCCTCCCTCCCTCGGGCGTCTCTTCATACACCAGCGCCGCGTCTGCTGTCTATTATTTGCATTCACTCATATTGAAGCTGTGGCGCGAGGGTTCGAGCAATGCGGCGACTGGCGTCCCTTCGCGGCGACGAACGACGACGAACGAGACAGTCGCATGCGCTTGCGACTGCGGCTTTTCGCAGGAAAAGATTGCCATCGCCCCCTTGCAACGTGCATCACTGTACTACGATAACATGTAAAATCAGGTCTCAAATTGATGCTGTGACATTTTTTCATGGAAGGAGACGACAATAGTACCGTAACTCACAGATGTATTTCATCAGAAATAGTTTGTAAGCGCTTTGGATCTATTTTCTTTGAACAAAATATAATTTGTGGAATAGTGTACCTCATATACCTGCATTGCGTCATCGCTGTGAGATGATGAAGCGAAATGTAGCCAGACATGCACCAAATTGGCGGACCCATTTTGAGTTTTTTTTAATATGGCTTTCAATTATTTTGTAATATTATTTAAATATAGTATATAATACAACACAGTTAGTTCGCATATATTGCTCGCATCGGTTGCACAACATAAACATATAAAGCGCGTGCTCAACATAGTACAGTCACACCCCCTTATAAGGGTACGTTTGGGGCCACTTTTCTGATCTTGTCCTTACACAGATTCCCTTACAAAGACCAGAAATTCGTACTTAAATGAAAAACGCTCTCATCCTGAGACGGCGTCCTTCGCGCCACAAAAAGCGGACAGGCCACATATTGGCAGCTTACAAGATGAAGATGCCGACTACGTTTATCAACATGGACATCTCGGGCGTCATGACCGC
>JAASGK010000793.1:0-16191 GCA_023334195.1 Globisporangium emineosum
CAAAAGAACCAGCGTATTCTGGCGTTTCTGACGGTACCTTTTTCGCGCCAAAAAGTTGAAAATTCAAACCAAACGAGTTCAAAATCTGACGGAAAAATCATTTTTTTGGACAGACCGTGACTTTCTGGACCAACTGTACATATCAAAAGTCGTAACCCATCTGTAACCATAAAGTAACCCATACTGAATATGGCAACATTGCAACTACAAACACCATTCAACGAAGCTCGCTAAGAGCAGCTTTAGTTAAAGAAGCCATTATATATGATTGTAACACTTCATCTACCGTTGCTCAGCTGCTTGGCGTCCACCCGCGTTGTGTGTTCGACCTGCCCCTTGAAGCCGCAATACAACAACTCCTGCGGCTTCAGTGCCAGAATCACTACCAGTGCATGTGGCTGCACGAGCGGTGCACTGACAAAATGAAATCACGAAAAGCACTGTGGCGCAAGTCGGTTCGCATTTCCCCCATATTGATATCTATGAACTTGTCACCCGCGCTCCTGCACTACTGCAAGTGTGTACATTATAGTTGCTCGCTTGACGCAAGCGAACACATGAGCAATTTTATCCATTCATTCAGCTCGAGTAGTAAAGGAGTTATATTTGCTCGAGAGATAGCCTCTCATGTTGTATCGAGTGAACGCTATGACTCTCAACTTATATATTGCAAGAGGATGAAGCAGGTTCTGTTGCAGGAATATGACATCAAATCAAAATGCGATACTTGAAATATAATTTGGAGAATACACCACCCGGAAAAAGATCATGGGAAATAAAAGATGAAATGTGCCAATTCCTTCAGGCAAGCGCTAATTCACTGTGAAGAGGCTAGTGCTCCTGTTGTGGGCGATGGAGGAGGATGTGAGCGAGAGCTGCTGTTGTTTGAGGTGCTGTCGGGGAGCTTGGGTGGACTTGAGAGATAGCTTTGGCTGTTGGTGTTGCTGCTGAGGAACTGGAGCATGAGTCTGAGGAACGCTAGCGTGAGATGCAGTTGTTAGTGCTCATGGCGGAGGGCAAAGTAGATGTGTTGCAGGGTTGTATAAGTGGAAATGCAGTGAAATCCTGTGCTGTTGCCTTCATTTGTTCTCAACTATTACATGTAAACGCGCATCCTATTGCAGGTTTCTCTGACCTGTTCAGTTCAGGAAAACCCTATGTGGACTGGCCGTTCAACTTGCCCTTGAGCTGAAGTGGACATACGTGCACATGACTGGACCTCCAAATCGTAACGCATCGTCAATTAGTCACACTCGAGATACGCACGCACTCTCCATCAATTCGCTGACGATGTTGCATGGAACTTTGATGGCACGGACAAAAAAAGCAGAAAGTTTCTCGAATTTCATTTATGAGCTCGTCAGTTGCGGGAGGTACAATTGAAATTTTCAGTGAGCTATTCCACTTCAATTACTAGCTTGCTGTTTCATCTTCGACTTGATGTAATTGAACTTGTTACGCACCTGAAAATCCGTCAGCTCAGACTCCCTGAACGCTCCACGGAAGCGAGCAGGTGCGATTTTGGGCTTGATCTGCGGGTCTTCAGTCAGCAAATTTTCGATAAATGTGGTTTGGTGTAATGGGCCTCTCATTACATGTCTCAATACGTATCTCAGTACATATCTCAATGGGTGCTGGGCACCGGAGATGAGACAGAGAGAAGCGGGACATGTCTCTACAGTGTAAGACATGGGAGCCAGGGCTAAAGGCAGCCAGTTGTGCTCTAGATGAAGTGATGACGCTGCATCGTCATTACTCATCTTCCCAGAAACCACCTGGCGACGCTTCATCGTCGACGTGAGAGCTCAAGTTCAAGTTCAAGTTCAAGATTTGCATTCAAGTACAAAATGATGGTTCCTGCTTGGAAACTACACTGGTGACGCGGTCGACGTATCTCTACTGGTTGAAGTGAGTGGCGGGAGCCAATCACTTCGCAGGGAACTTTCCACGGGACTTCAAGTTCAAGGTCCTCAGAAGTTCTCCTAGTTCAACCTCAGTGTACCCAAGGTTTTATATATCAGTTCGTAGGTTTTATTCATGCATGTGTAGGTTTTACTTGTAAAACCTCTGGGAGCCCTTTGTGGTTCATTAGCGAGTAACGACAGGAACCATAACAGCTTTTCAATTCAGTTGCAAATTTACCCTCAAGCTCACAAGTCGTCTTCTCTCCCTCCAAGTCGGGAGAACGCTTCCTCAAGGCACAAACGTGCGTGCCGTGTTTGGGAACTGTTTGGAACAGGCCCCTTACATAGTTACACCAAACAGGGTCTTCCCAAAGACCCATCCCTGTATTGTTTGCTTGTATTTTATACTTGTTTGTACTTTGCTTGCCCTATGAAGACCAAAACAAAGACGTCCCCAGCGAGCCTGGATTGTGGGTTGATATTGAAAAGCCAGCTCGTGCTAAGTCTCAATAAGACCAAATTCAAATGAACTATTAAGAGTACACAGTGTGAGGTATTGATCAGAGGTTTGCTTTTGTGTCAAGCCAATCTCACAAGGTTGAAAGAGCCTCACCCCTTGGCCAACTTCCATCCGAGTCTAGAACTACACGTCCACCAGATTTCTGGTGACCCACATCACCACAAAAATGGGGTGTTGCCAGGAAACAGAATGTAGCCAACAGCTTCATCAATTGCGAGTGGGTTAAACCGCATGATACTTCGTCCCGACTTCAAAATGCTTCGATCATTTCGCAGCGCAACCAGGTCCTGACGGGCAGCCGCAAATCCATCAGACGAAAGCGAGAAACCTGGTACAGCACCACTTAGATGTTGTAGATCGCTTCGTGGTAAACTTGACAGACATACCCTAAGTGCGCGCTTCTCCACGGACGCCCTTTTTGCTTTTGTGTAGCAATCGGCTGCAGCCTTCGTAAACTGTTTTGCCTCTTCACCAAGGAGTGGGATCTGACCACCGATGAATGCATCGTACAATACAGCACTTGCAGTTGAGTCTTCGATAGAATTGCCGCAAAACAGTGCGCAAATCCTTCGCGTAATCTCCACGATCGTGTTTTTGACAGTGTTTGCCGCATAAACTTCGTCACACTCACGCCAAAACAATGGGTCGGACCGCTGGCTGATTGAAGGTATATACGAGTAAATGTACGCATACCTTTCTTCCAGACCAAACGCCTTCAACATTTCTGTTATCCCACCGTTTCGAGAAACCAACACGTTAGGATTCGAGCTTGGAAACGCTGACGAAATCGTGAAGCGATCACCGCGAGTCTTTGGAGTCCTTGGGGACCCGAATAAGCTGCCTGGTTCGTACTGGCTTGCATCTCGCTTCTGTTTCTTCTTGGTGCCATTTGCGAAGCTAACACTACGTTGCCCGCGTTTTTTTTATACTTTGTCTTCTGGTGGGACTCCGTCATGTCCACAGCCACATCGGCGGCGTGCCATGCATGTAGAGCAACGACTTACTCTGCACCAGCACGTTAACGTCGGAGGGGAGTCCATCCTGTCAAATTGGTTGTGGCATGCAACAAACAAACACATAAATATTCAGAAAACCTTGCAAATATAATTCAAACCATCATACCAGTCGAAACATTACTAACCTGGAGAATGCCCATCCGCTTGCTCTTGTCGCCGGTCTTTCTCTCTTTCACTGGCTTGTGTTGGAATTCCCTCTACCCTTTCTCTTATTCTTCGCCGTGGAGCGTACTATAAAAGTTGGAACTGTAAATGAGCGTAACCATTGTGTAACCTTCTCTTTGTTTGTAGATGTTCGAAGAAAGCGTTGTGATGTGTTGAAATTGGGTGATAGGGGGTAGCGGTTGAAGTCGTATGTGCTCGTAATGCCTCTATATTACCCAGTGAACATTTTGCGCTACAGTTTTTTTTACAACACATAACGAAATCGCCACTGTCGTGAAGGTTGTGGTAATGACGGGTATGGGTGTGATTAGCTGAAAAATTGTCTGTATATTGGCGACTTCGAAGTCAACGAAATCGACGTGCCCATTGAGCTTTTTTAAATAAATTTTCTCATGAGGTAGGTGCCTTGTTAGCACGATTACTCCGCGCGGAATTGTCACACGAAGCCGCGGACACTTGCGTTCGTGTTTTTAGATAAAACACTTTAACACGTCAAAGTTTTGTACATCAGGGAGTTGAAGCGGATTTTTGGGTTGGCGGTTACCTCCGAAAATATCTCTGTTTGACACAGAGATAGGGAGTTAAAAAGAGCAGCCTCAAACTGGAATCAGTGTTGAGTCTCTGCTCAGACTCAGGTGATATCAGAAAATGATTCAAGCAACATTCGTTCCTCAGTCTCAGATGGTGAATGTTGTTAGAAGGATGTGTTCAGCTCAAGCAACATTCCCGAGACGTGCGGAAAAATCGTGCGTAGAGTCTCAGCAGATCACCAGCAAGTCAGGCGAGCGAGCGCTTGGCATCCACCAGCAGCTTCACGCTTCTCCATCAGCAGAGACGCCCCCAGCAGCAGGAGCAGCAGCAAACGCACTCAAGCGCGCATTCCCCACTGTCGCTCTTCACGCGCCCGCGGCATTCTCGACGCGCCATCAACAGCCAGTCGCTCAACTCCAGCCAAGCCAAGTCACGCTCGCTCCCC
Source organism: Globisporangium emineosum (assembly GCA_023334195.1). Lineage (NCBI taxonomy): Eukaryota > Oomycota > Peronosporomycetes > Pythiales > Pythiaceae > Globisporangium > Globisporangium emineosum. Next base: position 4,582 of record JAASGK010000793.1, read on the forward strand.
CCTCCGTCCCCAAGCCACGTAGCGCTTGCGGACAAACAACAGGCAGACAGCAAACTGCCAGCAAGCAGACAAGCCAGTCCAAGAACAGCACGCAGCAGCACAGCACACATGGGCAAGTTCCTGGTGCGCGTGGTGCTCTTCAAGTGCTCGGACCTGTTGGCGGCGGACCTGGACGTGGTGGGCGGCAAGAGCGACCCGTACGTGGTATTCAGCCTGGGCGACGCCACCAAGAAGAGCTCGATCATCACAAACACGCTCAACCCGCAGTGGTCGCCGCCCGAGAAGTTCGAGTTCGAGGTCGCGGACTGGGAGTCCGAGTTCATCGTCGTGCACGTCTACGACTACGACCGCTTCTCGCGCGACGACCTCATCGGCTCGGCCGTGATCCCGCTCGCGCTCTACACGGGCGAGCGCCACCTCGAGATGTACAGCTACCCGCTCGTGCTGCCGGACGACCTGGGCGGGCCCGGGGCGCCGCACAGCGACATCTTCCTGCAAGTGACCCTCACCACGAAGGACGGCAGCCCCGTCGAGACGTACGACTGATGATTGATTGGATTGATTGATTGATTCGTGGGGGTGGTGGTGGTGTGGCTTAGGACTTGCTTGTGAGAATGTTGTGCGTGAGTTGTGGCGTGTGTGTAAGAGATAGGAACTTAATTATGAATACGAGAGTGCATGCAACAAGAGTTTGTTTGTTTGACCTGTTTGGTCGCAATTGTGCTCCCTTTGAGTGTCCTTGCGCTGCTATGACACGGTATGCGGCTGAACAGCAACAACAACTTCGTCAAGCAAGCGCACACCTTGCTTGCACAAAATGCTTTCTCTTTGCTCCAACCAAGTACGCATGTTAACAAAGAGCCGCAAGGCGAGCGCGAATGAAAACGCAAGTTCGTGTGGCTCTTGCGCAAGTGGACTGCGCGTGTGGTGGGGACGCGACTGACGGGGCTGACTGGCTGACTACACAAGCACGTCGGGGAGGTTCAGCACCCACCACCATGCTGCTGCTTTTCTGTTGCTTCTGTCCAATCGATGCGTGTCAAACAGCGTCTGCGTCGCGTCGTCTGCTGCAGTTTGCCATGGCTCCACTTTCGCAACAAGAAACAAACCACAGGAGCAGCACGCAAGCATACAGGCAACAAGACAAGCAAAACTCATGACCAGCGGCACCGCCGAGCCACGCAGCACCAACGATTCCCATCACAGTGAACTGTAACTGAACTGTAACTGAACTGTAACACTGGGCAACTTGATCGACAATGGAGACCTTCGAAACAAGAGCAAACTCAAATGTGATTGAGGATGCCATTGCATGCAACTTGCAAACGAGCAAGTAAAAAAGAACAATCGCGAGCATGTCATGCTTGTCAATCTGCTGTTGTTGTTGGCTTGTACGGCGCTGGCGGAACTTCGAATTCCGAGCTCCTGAGATTCGAAACACGTCAGCCCAAGTTCAGACTTCAGCCTTCTCTCAATTGAGGGACGGTGTTGCTGTTGCCGAAAGGTCGGCAGCCCAACACAGGATAATAGCGAGGTGCTGTGTTGTGTTGACACTGTGAGTTGAGTGTCGAGAGGAGGAACGAGGGGACAGGACGGGGGGAGAGGGAGGGGGAGCGAATGCTGATGCTCCTCCCACTTCGTTCGCCAGACGCGCGGAAATCGGATGGCGGAAATGCGTTAGTGGCCGCAGCTGACCCCACGCCAGTTAGCCTCAACAAACCCTGGAGCGAATGCTGAGCCCTGTCACTTCATCAATGGAATTGAGGAGAAGGGTATCTATCTATCCATTGCAGGGCGGCTTATCCATGCAGCCACGAGAGCATCAAACGCAAGTGAGCAAGTGCTTCTCCATTCATTTGCTTTGCAGCGGTTCAACCTTTTTGCACAAAGGAGCCAAGTCCAGCGAGCCAGTGCACGTCCGCGACATTGAAGGGGAGGATCACGATCGTGGTACTGATGAACAGTGTCTCCACAGAGTGGAGTGGCGGCCCGTTATAGCTCACTTTGACTGGAGGTTGGTGGGCTCACACAACAAGGATCCCAGAGATGCCACAAGTCACAATGAGATCCCACTTCCAAATCTCAGCTTCCAGAGATCGATCGCTTCACACCCGCCTCTGTCAACAGCAGACAGCAAAAAACGCCTGCGCCTCAGGACACATGGCCGTCTGCCCATGCAGGCGAATGGCGAATGCGAATTTCCCTGAGCTGAGCTGCGGAGCTCTTCATGATCTTCCTGCACGCACTTCTACTTCGCTACAATTTCCATTGTGGAGAGGTACATGCCAAACCAAAGTTGAGGTTGGTCCATCCCTTTAGTTTTACACTGACACGCTCACAAGTCACAGAGAACTGAAAAAAATGGCTCGTCTCCCCTCGCACATTTCAGCCAGAGTGGACGTTTGTGACGTCGGTCGCGCGAGGCGATTAGGGTACAATGTGACAGCGCAACATTAGATTTCAGAGGCGCTTGTGTGAGTTGTTTACATACAAGCTGGCGGTATTGCTGTCCAGCGGTTTAGAAAGGTATTCTATTATACAGGACTCGGCAGTGTCAAAGATGCTGCTGGGCAATGTCGTATGGCCGCGGAGCACTCCTAGAAAGGACTCCCACCTCTTTTCGCCATGCTCACGCTCGCGCGCTTGCTTGTTTGCTTCTTGCGCGCGCGCGAGCGTCTCACAATCCAAACGACCCTAACACTCGTCGGACCAGCTGGCGCGCGCAACCAGAACAAGACAACAAACAGCCCGCCGCGTTTGTGCGCTTGTGACTCGGTGACTTGTGCAACACTCGCTCACAACTCCCTTGGCTGTGTTCTCTCTCGCCAGCTCCACAACAAGAGATCCGGACCAGAGCTGCAACAGCCAACAACCAACAACACCGTCGGGAGCAAGGCCGCAATCAAGCCACCAATCGAAAAAAAACACAGCAGCGCGTGCACGAGCAAGCCGCGGTCGCAGTGTATCCTCTATCGAGCAAAGCCCATTGAGCGGTGCGAGCGGATCAGACAAGACGCCGGGCATCCCCAGCTCCGACTTTCTCCTCAAAAAGCGCACCCACCCCAGGCGATCCGATCCTGGCAACGTCCCGCTTTAACAAAATCCAGCCCCGCAAGCCCGGCGCAAGGTAAGTGTCCACCAAGCAAGCAAGCAAGGTTGTAAACAAGCAAGCTTGCGCTTGTTGTTGTTGTGCACTTGCTAACACGCCTTGTTTATTCTTTGCGTCGGTCGGTCTGATCCTTAGACTTGTCTACTCGCAGTCGAAAAAAGCAGCGAGCCAGCCTGTCCACGCTTCTTCTGCCCGAGTAGCCGGTCCAGTCAAGCCAGCGGCCGCCCCAGCAGCTACGATGAACTACAACATGATGCCGGTTGCGTACGCGGTGATCGCTGACCCATTTGCCAAGTCGCCGTACAACCCGGCCAACATGAGCCGCACGGCGTCCAAGAAGAGCTCGGGCCACGCGCCCTCGGCACGCATCCTCGAGCGCGTGCACGAGGCCGCCGCGGACCTGGCGCACCTGGCCACCACACAGCAGGGCTGGAAGTTCGTGACCGAGAAGAACCGCGCGATGATCTACGAGATGAACGGTCGCGCACTGCCGCCCACGGTCTCCACGGTGCACACGTTCGGCGCCGGCGGCGGCCACATCTCGGACTTTTACCTGGTGCGTGCGGTCACGACGGTCCATGCGAACATCCCCGCGGTGCTGGACGCGCTCCAGGCGCGTACTACCGAGGAGTTCGTGCCCAAGATGAAGAAGATCTTCGGCAAGCACTACAAGCAGGGCGTGGTGGTCAACGAGCTATCGTGCACGACGCCGCCGCCCTTCGCACCGGACCCGGAGAGCACGAACGGCGCGCGCAAGAGCTTCAGCGAGGACGACGCGTACTCGGTCAACTGGCTGTCGCTGCAGGGCGGCTCGTCCTCGGACAAGAGCCGCGATTTCACCATGGTCTGCTATCAGGACGGCTTCGAGCGCCAGGACCGCACGCTCACGCGCATCGGCCGCGGCGCCGTGCAAGACCGCACGCTCAAGATGAACAACAACTTGAGCGCCAGTCAGGGCCCAGGCTCCGCAAATGTAGCAGCGGCGCCGAAGCTCCTGGGCGTGCACGTGCTCTCGTCCGTGAACTTCAAGGACATCCCGGCCCTGCCCAGCAGCCAGCACTCGGATCGCCAGCACTTCCGCAACTCGGGCTTCGTCGTCGAGGCCACGAACGACCCGCACGCGTTCAAGCTCTCGCTCTTCCTCTCACTGCTTCCGACCAAGTCGAGCCTCAAGCACGCGCGCAAGTACCAGAAGTGGCTGCTGTCGCTCGTGTCCGTCGTCGGGAACGTCGCCAGCGCCGTGCAGATCGTGGCGCCGGAGCTGAACCTGAGCCACCTGGGCAAGACCGCGTGGAAGAAGAGCGACCACTGCTACATCTGCCTCAAGATGTTCCGCACGTTCCGCCGCTGCCACCACTGCCGGCTCTGCGGCGAGGCCGTGTGCTCCACGTGCTCGGGCTTCGTCAAGGTCTCCATGGGTCGTGGCCGCAGTAACTCGCAGTCGAGCGTCGACATGCGCTCGGGGTACTCGTACGACGATGGCGGGTCCTCGAGCGGCGACGAAAGCGGCAGCAGCTACCAGAACGAGACCCGCGGCTGCACCGTGTGCATCCAGTCCATCTCGCAGAACGTGTCGGTGCTCGGCCGCAAGTCCAGTCAGAGCTCGTCGTCGTTCAGCAGCAACTCACAGGTGATCGTGAACAGCAGCAGCGCCATGTCGGTCTCGGCGCGCAGCGAGGACGAGTCGTCCATCTCGTTCGGCGACGACAGCAGCGACTTTGGCGGCTCGGCGAGCCACGGGGGCCAGCACTCGTTCCAGCAGTCGTACTATGACCACCGCAAGCGCAGCACGAACAGCAGCAACGACGACAACCAGTCCTCCTCAGCAGCAACCAACCCGCTCACGGCGTCCTCGTCGTCGGTCAACATGAAGCAGCACCAGTTCAACGGCGACTACCACCACAACATGATGAACACGCCGTCCATGTCGACGACCAGCAGCTCGTTCTCACGCACGTCCCACGAAGCCGAACTCATGATGATGCAGCAGTACCCAGCGCTCCAGTCGGGCAACCAGGACCTGTACGCGCCGCAGCACCAGCCGCGCAACTACATGCAGAGCTTCTCGTCCGAAGTGTCCTACGGCAACGACGACCTGTCTCTGGACCCGGACATCCTTGCGCTCGCCGGACTGACACTCAAGCCCACCCCCAGTACGCACAGCAGCAACAGCAGTAGTAGCAACAACGCCTACGCCCAGCAGCAGCAGGCGCTCACTGTCGCGGAAGAGGACTACGACGACTTCGATCCGACCGCCTCGCAGCGGAGCGCCAGTGGAGCAGCGAAACGCTGGTCCGGGACGGATAGCGTGGGCAGCGGCGGCAACTCGGCGCGTGTACCACCTCGCCCACAGCAGCAGCAGGAAGGAAACGGCGGCTCGACGTTCCACTTCTCAGTCATGTCGAACTCGTCCAACAACAACAACACCAGCTCGTCGCTGACAGCGCCACCAAAGTCGAGTGTCCACGCCGAGATCGCCGCGTTGATGCTCGAAGACCTCGCCACTTCCAGCTCTAGTGTGTCCAGCCAAGTCGGGGGCCCATACGGCAAGCCGCCAACTTCGTCGTCTTCGTCACAGTCGGCATCGATGAGACTACCACCATCAGTGCCGCACCAACAGACCCAGGCGGGCACCCGCTTCCAGGTGTCGTCGTCCTCCCATTCACCGTTCGGAGCAAATGGAAACGCGGCGATGACCATGTCCCGCGGCTTCAACCCGAGCGCCAGCAGCAGCACCGGCAGCAGCAATCACAACCCGCAGTTCTCGTCCTCCAAGATCATCTCCATGGCGACGCTCAATGCGTCTCAACAGCGCTCGCTCTCGAATGGTAGCGAGCGCGCGAACGACATGATCCTGCTCTCGACGCCGGCGCCAAAGTCACCCGAGTTCGTGTGCTTTGAAGACTCGCAGCGCGAGTCCATCTTCGTGCGGCCGGGGGACGGCAGCGACATGATCCCACTCAACCTTTTGGGCAACAGATTCTAAGCGTTTTCGAGAAGAAGAAGACATCGAGCGGGAGGTTCCCAAGAACAAGAACTTTTCGAAGGCGCGACTGACTGTCAGAGACGCCCAGCCGACTGGAAGACTGAGGAGGTTGCTGAGGCTGAGATGAAGAAGGAAGGAGTGCTATAACTTCCTTAACAGAGACCTCAAGAGCTCGAAGCAGCGGCAAATGGTTGGAGACGCCAACCAATCGGAAACTGACTCCACCACCAACAGAGAGCGCGGATCGTACGCACCCACCCACCCACAGACCAACTTGATAGAAATGAACACAAGAGCACACGACAAAGTCACCCAAGAAGGAGGCCAGCGCTTTTATCGTATTTATGATAGCCATCCGCCACCACACTTTAGAGAAACCTCAACACCAGAAACGCACAAACAATCATCAAATCAAATCCACACAACCACAGTTCTTGTCCATTTCTTATTGGTCCGCTTGCTGTTCGCCTTCGACGTTTTCCCCAGTCTCCTCAAGGGCCTCAGCCTCATGCTCTCTCTGATTGTCTTGTTCTTCCTCATCGATCGCACCATCACACTCTTGCCCTTGTAGCGGTGCCACAGGCATTTCAGTGGGTTCGTCCACTTGAGCACCAGCCTCTTCAGCCCTGGGCTCCGTCGACTCGGGCTCTCGCACCTCGTCACCTGGCTCTCGAGCCTCTGTCGGCTCATGAACTTCGCCCATCTCGACCGATTTCGCAACCTCCAAAGACGATTCGTCTTCCACACCCTTTGGCACCAGCCGCGCCGGACTCGTCTCCCCCGTTTGGTTCCTCCGCAGCTGCTGGTCGCTGGTCAATCGTAGCGCCTTGACGAACTGCTCAAAGTCCTCGATGCCTTCGAAAATCTTGTCGCTGAACGCCGGGTTCGGGTGCGAAAACGCTTCCCCCGCGACGTGGAAAATGAATCCGTTGTTGGCATTTTCATTTTCATCATCGTCATCATCGTCGTCTTCATCGTCATCCTCTTCTTCTTCGTAGTTCCGCGGCGCGAGAAAGTCGTAGTCATCGTTCGCGTCACGCAGCGCGATGCCCTCGGTGCTGAGCACCACCGTGCGCTTCATCAGGTGCTTGTCGGACGCGACGAAGAGCACGTGGCACACCGCGTCGTGCGGGATGCGAGACACATCAAACGGGAAACAGCCCTGGAGCACCGGGTTGCGGTCCTCGAGGCGGCGGTGGCTCGTTGCTGAGCTCTTCTGAGGCTCTGGCCTGCTTCCGGTCTCCGTCAAAGCCCGCGATCGTGGAGACTTGTGTCTGCCTTCCTGCAAGTTGAGCGTGGCACGTTTGCCGCCACCGTCGTCGTCGTCGCAGAACTCGACAAACTGTGGATCGAGGAACATCTCGTCGCGCATGAGCATGTGGGTGCCGTAGTTCGGCTCCTCGCTGCGCGGTTGACCCACACCCTCGCGCCAGATGAGCTGGAAATAGCCGTTGAGGAACTCGTCGATCCTTGGGAATCGGTATTTCAGACGCAATGGCGTGCTCCGTTCGTGCACTTCGCCCATACTAGCGGCGCTTGTCGTGGCATTAGACGCCACCAAGTGGTCTCGAGACGACTCGAATGCGATGTAGTATGCGCCATTCGCCGCCCCATCGACGCTGGTGCGAGATTCTGCCTCGTGGTGCTCCTGCTGATTATCGACTGTTGGTGCACCTTCACCAGCATCCTTACGCTCGACGAGTCCCTCATCTTTGTCAGCCAAGTCGCTCGTCTTCTCTGGAACGCCCGCTATTCCAGCAGAGCCCTGGGAAGGGTGCTCGTGATATACGAACTGGTCGATGCAGCGCGCCTGGGCTTCGTTCTTCTTCTGGCGCAGGATCTGGAGCGCCAGGTTGCGTCTGCTTCGCGCCGTGGCGGGGAAGATCAGCTCTTTGCCGCCCACGCGCGGCTCCTGCGCGGCATCGAGAGCCATCTCCTCGGGTGTGCGTAGCAGCTCGGGGGGCACGAGGTCGATGGGAAACAGCCCAAACGCGTCGCGTTCCTGCACGTCGAACGCGTCGTAGTGCTGGAACACGAACGTGAGGAACGACAGGTTGCCCGTGACGCACGCGCGGTGCGCCCCTGTCCAGCTGGCTGAGTTGCCCGCGCAGCTCGCCCAGGCCTCCGGCTTGGCCTGCAAGAGCATCTCGAGCGCGATCTGCAGCTGCTGGAACTGCTGCGCCGAGTGGATCTCCATACCCACGACCGCGTGCATCGCGTGCTCGACCTCCGCCAGCCACTGCTGGTCCTCGCCATCGTCCGCGTTGTTGCTGTTGGTGATGCTCTCTTTGGTGGGGCCCTGATGCTGTTGCTTGTGCTGCTGGAGCGACGTCTTGAGGCTCTGGATATCGCCGTCACAGACGCAGTCCACAAGGCTGCTGCCGGCTTGACCCATGGTGCCTGGTGCTTGCTTGAACTCTTGCTGATACACTGGGGATACCTGTGTGTGTGTGAAGATTGGCAAATGGCAATCTGGTGAGAGAGAGATTGTGAGAGCAAAGTGGGAACGAAGAGGCGCGTGTGATCTTTCCATGATCTTTGCTTTTTTTTCACACACGTCGTGTGCGCCACATCGACTTGTGAGGGGATCATGGACCAAAATGTAGCCATGTCCTCAGTATCTTTTCAGGTGGTGATACGGATACCTAGAGGATGAGCTCACGTTGGACTCGCCATCATCTTTTGTATTGGGATCCGCTATTTGATTGCTTGATGGTACAGTGTTTATTGTCTTTTCGTTATCTTCCTTCCAAAGTGCGGTCATGATCTAGGACGAAGCAGTCGATTTCCCTACGGCAGCAGACAGAGTCGCGGCTGCTCGGTTCTTGCGGTTCTCCTTGTAGTTGGGGTCGTACTGCTTGCGCATGGCGTACTGGTAGAGCAACAGCAGCGTGGCCGAGCGGATGCCGGCGATGCGGCTCGCCGCGTAGATCGTCGTGGGCTTGGCCGCCTGCAGCTTCTCCTTCTCCTCGTTCGAGATCATCGGCAGCGTCTCGTAGTCGATCCACGTCGGGATCTCCACGTGCTGCTTCTTGCGGAACGCGTCGATCTCCTGCTTCTGGATGCGCAGCTGCGTCGCGTAGAGGCACTCGATCTTCATGAGCTCCTTGATTTCATCTGCGAGCGCGTCAGCTTTCGGGTACTGCTCCTGCTTCCAGATCGTCTCGATGTCCTCTGGCGTCACGTACGCGAACGATAGGATCTGCCCCGCGGTCCGCTTCACGCCGTCGAGTCCGACCTTCACGCCGTATCGGTTCCACTGGTGCGGGTCGCACTGGAACTCATTGAGCGCTTCGCGCGCGTATGCCATGAGCTTCTCTTTGCGCTCGAGCTTCTCCATGCGCTCCCCCGGGATGCCCGCGCCGTGCTCGAACGCGCGACGCGTCAGGCGCAGATCCGCGTTGTCTTGACGCAGCAGCAGTCGGTACTCGGAGCGGGAGGTGAACATCCGGTACGGCTCATTCGTGCCAAGAGACACCAGGTCGTCGATCAACACGCCAATGAACGCGTCGGCGCGATCGAGCACGAACGCCGGCTTACCCTGAGCGGCCAGACCGGCGTTGATACCCGCGATGATCCCCTGCGCCGCAGCTTCTTCGTAGCCCGTCGTGCCGTTGATCTGCCCCGCGAGGTACAAGCCCGAGATCTTCCTCGTCTCCAGCGTTGGGAACAGCGAGCGCGGATCCACGTAGTCGTACTCGACAGCATACCCTGGGCGGATGAGCTTCACGTTCTCCAGTCCTTTGATCGTTCGCAGCAGTTGCACCTGAAGGTCTTCGGGGAGCGCAGTGCTGATCCCATTCGGGTACACGATCGAGTTGTTCAGTCCCTCAGGCTCGAGCCAAATCTGGTGGCGCGTGCGATCTGCGAAGCGAACGACCTTGGCGTCGATTGACGGGCAATAGCGAGGTCCGACGCCCAAGCCGTCGCCTCCGATGTACTCGGGCAGCATGTGAAGGTTTTCGCGCACGATACGGTGGCTCTCTTCGTTTGTGAACGTCGCGTGGCACACGACCTGCTTGTCGTGCAACGGCACTAGCTGGTGCTCGTGCAGGAACGAGAACGGCTTTGGCGGGTCGTCGCTCGGCTGGATCTCCAGTCCTTCGTAGTTGATCGTGCTGCCGTCGAGACGCGGCGGTGTGCCGGTTTTCAGACGGCCGAGCGGGAACTCAAAGCGCTCGAGGGTCTTCGCGAGCCCCACAGACGGAGGCTCGAGTCCGTTGCAGTCGCGCATGTGGCGACCGGCGGGGAAGCGGATGTCGCGTCCCTGGTAGATCATCCCGCGGAGGAACGTGCCTGTCGTGATCACGACTTTCGAGCAGCTGATCGTCTTTCCGGACGAGGTGACAATGCCGCTGATCTTGCCCTCCGAGTCGTCTGAGCTCAGCACCAGATCGGCGACGCCTTCTTCCACGAGCGTCAGGTTCGGCACTTGGTGGAGCGCCTGCTGCATGCTCTGCTGGTAGATGTCGCGGTCCATCTGCGCACGCGGACCACGCACCGCCGGCCCCTTGGCCGAGTTGAGCATGCGGAACTGGATGCCGGCAGTGTCGGCGACGCGACCCATGAGTCCCCCGAGCGCGTCCACTTCGCGCACCAGCGTGCCTTTGCCGACGCCACCGATAGACGGCTGTTTGCACACATATAAGCACTCAAATTAGTATTGCTGGTGTCCCAATGATGACTGTGTCCATGGGCTGCTGCTTACGTTGCACGACATCTCGCCGACAGTCGACAGCTTTTGCGTCACCAGCGCGGTCTTCGCGCCTACAAGTATATCGTGCAATACGCTAATAGTTAGTACCTCGCACACATTGTCTCAACACTGCATAGCAGACCATACGCATACCTGCTCGAGCAGCAGCGGCAGCAGCTTCGCAGCCGGCGTGACCGCCGCCAACGACCACGACGTCAAAGCGCAAGTCCGAAGACGCCGCAGGAGAAGAGACACTGAAGGCGCGCGCAGAAGACACCGAGAGCTTTCCATAGAGGTGGTGGCGACTGTCGAAGTGGAGACTGGATCGCTCTGCGTAGAGCGCAGCGGAGACGCGACGCTGCGCGCCAACGCGCGACCACATCCGCATCGCCATTGTTGGATGATGCTTTCAGTTGTGATAAATGCAGGACACAGCTCCTTGGTTGTCAACCGATCACCCCACAACAGCCACACACCCACCCAAAATTCTGCTTGTTAACATTTCATAGCACAAAACCCCTGCGCGATTTAATGGGTGAAGCGGGTTGGCACAGCTAAAAGCCATCTGGGTAAATGGGTGTTTCGGGTTCTTTTCCAGAGACCTGGTGCCACCCTGGGTGGAAACGTTTTTGGTGCAAAACAAAAATCCTTTTCTTCCAAAAGGCAGGCACAAAAAAGACTACAGTAACAAGTGTAATTAGTCTGGGTCCTCATTTAGTCTGGGTTTTCTATTAGTCTGGGCCAGACTATATAAGATATTTTTGGGACCGCCTGTACAAAAAACAAACGGAAATAGTCTGGGTTCGAAAATAGTCTGGG
>JAASGK010000794.1:0-16162 GCA_023334195.1 Globisporangium emineosum
CTCCACGTCACCCGCACAGAGGATGCTCGTAGCACGCGCTTGAAGATGTTCCGATCAACAACCACTTGAACGTCGTCCAGTGGCTGCACGCGACCTACCGGAGACGACGCACCAAGTTTGCCGTGAAGAAAGCGTCTGCGATTGGCCACTTAGAAGTTGGCATGGCCGCCTTGTTCAATCACATGGGAGTTCTCAAAGGGAGGTAGATTGAAGTTAGCAAGATTTAGTACCCATTTTCAAAATCGGAGGTCTTTGCAACGAGGTTAGCTTGTGTCGTGGGTTCATTCGAGCATGTTCATCACTTCGTCAGCGATGGCGAGTGACGACGTGAGACCCGGCGACTCAAAGCCACACAGATGCACGAGTCCTAGGATCCCGTGCTTCGCTTTGTCCTGTGCAAACAACAGATCAGACGATTTCCAGCTGGAGAGTTAGACGGAAGCAGTGTCAAAGTATCAGGAGCGTTGTTCATTCATTTGAACGTACCACAAAGTAGAAATCCTCATACATCGAGCCCCGCAGGTTGATCTTGGGTCGAATGCCGCAGTAGTCTGGGATGAGCTCGTCTTCCGAGATCTGTGGCCAGTACGAACGGATCCGCTCGGCAAACACCCTGGCTTTCGATGCGTCAGGCTTTGAACGAGAGATCAAGGAGAGAGGACGTTAGTAAGGCTCTGTTTACTATACTATGGAGAAAAGGAGAGTGTGAACCACCCCAACGCACCACGTAGTCGATTTCTTTGACCCACTCAACGTCCGGACCAAAGCGAACGTTGCCTTCCATGTCGACCGTCGAATGCACGCCGAGTCCACCAACCTCTGGGATCGGATACACGAGTCCTCTATACGTATCACACCAGAATACAATCGCAGTGTATCAGTCCAAGTTATAGTGACACAGGCCTAAGCGCATTGATATTCTGTCGCCTTGTCACCACTCTCACCTAAACGGTCTCAAGCTCTCGCGCAGCTTGAAATACGTCCCTTTCGCAAACAGCTCGGGGACGCTTGGTATCAGATCTCCACTCAGTTGCTGTGGAGAACTCACTCTTCCACTGCTTACGATCTTGTCGAGAAGCAGCGGCGCGAAGATGCCCGTGGCATTCACAAAGTAGTCGCATTCGACCTCGTGCTGCTCGCCGTCTTGGGTCGCGCGGATCACAAAAGTCTTGTCCTTCTCATCGAACACTCCGCCTTCGACGGTCGTTGAGAGCGCCACCACAGCGCCGTGAGCTTCCGCGTCGCCTTGGATTGCGAGCATGAGCGAGTGCGAGTCCACGATCCCAGTTGAAGGGGAATAGAGTGCCTAGGTATTCGTTTCATACACCCAGGTAAGTACCAAAGCCAAATGCCACTCTCACGCAATACAACAATGAGCGAGCTGTCGCGGTTACCTCGTGACACCGAACGTGGGGCTCAATCTCCTTCGCTTGGCTCTGCGAGAGCCACTTGAGGTCCGTCACGCCATTGCCAGCAGCCTTCTGCGCAATCGCCTTGAGCTGCTGGGTCTGAGTGTCCGAAGCCGCGACGAGGAGCTTGCCGCACTTGCGGACCGGGACGTTGTACTCGCTGCAGAACGCGTAGAGCATCTCACGTCCCTGGACGCACAGACGCGCCTTCCAGCTGTCCTTGGCATAGTAGATCCCCGCTGAGTAGTTGAGTACCAAAAAGCAGAGTACCATGAGTAGTATCAAAGTATCAAAGCAAATGGAGCAGTGGAGTATCAGATGGAGAATGGGAGGGAAATACTCCGCGCACTTACCATGCACCACTTCGCTGTTGCGTGCGCTCGTCTCCATGCCCACGCGCGCATTCTTCTCGAGCAGCACCACCTGCAGCCCCGCGCGCGCCGCAGCACGAGCGACACTGAGCCCCACGACACCGCCACCAGCCACGACGAGCGTCTTTGCTGACGTCATTGGTGCGATTTTGGTCTGATTTGAGTTGTGAGGTGGTATCAGCTCCAGAAAGTTTAATAATCCTGTAATAATAGGTATATGTATTGTAGAGGTTTCAACTCATAATAATAATTGATACATATGTGTAATTAAAATAAAATAGATAATATTTATTGTATAGAGGTATTTTATATATCTTGCACGGTACCACTTCCGACTTCTGTTGAGTGGCAACACCAATTGCATTTTCCAGACGAGCGGCAGCAAAGCAACAGCGCAATGGTGATGATGCTGATGATGCGGCTCCGCAGCGCACGGCTCAATGCGCTGGCGTGCGCTACCAGTCGCCACACCCACGGCAGTGGCGCTGCACGTGCGCCCTCCACTCTCCAATCCCCAGTCTCCAGTGCAACAGAGCAGCAGCCGTCCCAGATCTACAGCGCGCTTGTGGCGCAGGGCCAGCTGACGCACGACCGCGCGCAGGCGCACATACTGAGCAAGCACCTGGACAAGCTGCACCGCCAGCTGGACGGGTACTCGCTGCCAGTTCTTGAGCGTGAAGACGCCAATACTAAGGCTGCAGCAGCAGCGAAGTCGCCAGGGGCTCACGATGGGACCGCACAGACGAGTGTTGAGGCTGAAGAGCAACCGCCCAAGCGCGTGCTGGTGCCGAGAGGTCTGTACCTGCACGGCAGCGTGGGCACGGGCAAGTCGATGCTCATGGATCTCTTCTTTGCGAACATCACCACCATCCAACACAAGCGCCGCGTGCACTTTAACAAGTTCATGCTCGAGGTGCACGAGCGCATCCAGCAGCACAAGAAGCAGCAGCTCGCGGCGTTCGGGCGGCAGCGCCACATCGATCTGGACCCGAGCAAGGACGTGATCACGCTCGTGGCCGAGCAGATCGCGCGCGAGTCGCACGTGCTCTGCTTCGACGAGTTCCAGGTCACCGACATCGCGGACGCGCTCATCATGCGCAAGCTCTTCGGCGTGTTCTTCAGCCGCGGCGTCGTCATGATCGCGACCTCCAACACGCCGCCCCAGGTACGTACACGTCGAGGGTACGCTGTGATTGGTGTCAAGGTATAAGAGAGAGAGAGCGGTGTCTAACACTAAGCCTTGTATGGTGTATTAGAGTTTGTATCGCGATGGCACGAACCGCGAGTACTTTCTCCCATTCCTGGACCAGCTGGCGCGCCATGCCAGGGTGGTGGCGATCAAGTCCGAGACCGACTACCGCATGCTGAGCGAGTCGCTAGGCGATAGCATGTTCCTGTTCCCGCTCACGAATGAGACGAACGCCAAGCTCGACGCGATCTACAGCGAGCTGCTCGGTGGAGAGGAAGCCAAAGATGATGAAGAGCTGAGGGTGCCGGTGATGATGGGGCGAACGCTCCAAGTGCGCGGCTCCCGCGATAGCGTCTGTCGAGCCACGTTCGACCTGCTCTGCAACACGGAGAAAGGCGCGGCCGACTACAAGGCGCTCTGCGAGTGTTTTATATCCTTCCACCTTGTGATCATCATTACATCGTTGCCTGTGTGTGTTTGTTTGCTACCACGTCTGAACTAGTCTGTTTGATTCCCTTGACCACTGCTGCACCATACTCTAGTGCTGGAACAGGTGCCGTCGCTCAGCATGCAGCAGCACGACCAGGCGCGGCGCTTCATCCTGCTGATCGACGAGCTCTACGAGCACCGCACGCGGCTCATCTGCTCCTCGGCAGTGTCCTCGTCCCAGATCTTCAACTTTGACGACTCGAGCATCGAAGAGCACGCGGACGAGCCGGAGCAAGCCGCGAAGCTCAAGGAGCAGCAATTGGCCGAGAGCGTGGCCCAGGGCATCCCACCCGCGAGCTCCTGGGACGCCCCCGTGGGTGCATACAACCCGGCCAAGATGGCGGGCCTCCAGGTGCAGAACCTGTGCTCGCTGCAGGACTTGAAAGTGGCGTTTAAGCGCGCCGTGTCGCGTCTCCACGAGATGCAGAGCGACAAGTACCTGGCGCAGAACCAAGAGCTGCACACCAAGCGACAGGAACGACTTAACCAGGTGCTGTAGAGCCTGGCGAGCAAGTGGCTGGCCAAGCCTACAGCGCGATAGAAGAAGAGAAAAACGGAGATGAAGGCTGTGGGTGAGAATACATAGAATTTTGGTGCTAGTGCTTACTGCGTCTAAGTCTATAGAATGGTTCCATGTGAGTCGTTTAGATAGGATGCCAGGTAGCCTTCCTTCTCCTGCTGGCTCGCGTTGGTTATGTTAAATGTGGTGGTGTAAATAATAGTGCGTTGCTCTGGGTTCCTTTCTCAACCGAGCGCGTTCTGGTGCAGGTTGGCAAAGTCGGTTTGGAACTGGAACGGATTCCCACCACCACCGCCACCAAATGAACAAGTTGCAGTCGGAGAGGCCAGAGCTGCAGGCGGAGTCAAGTCGTCGAACGCGCCCCACGTCGAATCTGAAGCTGGCGAGGTTGGAGCCGAAGGCATCGTGTTGAAATTGGACGCTGAGAGTCGCGGTGCTGAAGGTTTGGACGGGAACGCCGACATGTCGTCCCACGAGTTGGTGTTGGTGCTGTTCGTACTTGGCGCTGGAGTTGTTGTGAAGGATGAAGGGGGGCTTAGCGGCGGTGGTTGATATGGATACTCAGCTGCGCTCGACGAGGCTGCCATGGGTGAAGTTGGTGGCAATTGCGCGAAATCGTCAATGAAGAATCCGTCGGGACTTGATGGAGACGCAAGCGGCGGTGGTGGCAGAGGAGGGGCGAAGCCGCTGCCAATGCTAGACCGTGAGTGGACGACATTGAATGATCCCGTCCTTGAACTAGAGTTTGAAGTTGGTGCTTGTGGAATAGCGGGCGGAGCTTCGCCGACAAAGCTCGCAAACGAGAAGCTCTGAACTGGGACTTCGGGCTCCTTCGCTGGAGTAGCAGTCTGCAGTGTATCAAATACGCCAAGATCACAGTTTGTGAGTTTAGTGCTGTGGACGTAATTAACTTAGCCCAAGAACAGAACCCACTGCTCACCGCTTGGTCTCCGCCTGCAGTACCAGCAGAAGCGCCATTCGCGCCAACTAGGCGCCCCACGAACGAATCGAGCTGCCCCATGATCTCCTCGTACTTGGACTCGTTCTTGATCAGCTGCTGGAGCTTTTGGGACTCTTCAAACACCTGCTTAGCGTACTTGACGCGGAAATCCAACATCTAACGAACAGACAAGACCAAATCAGTCAACAAAAAGCAGCAAATATCCATAGCAAGACCAGCCAACGAGGTAGAGAGGCCTTCGTACCCGATGCAAGATGGGTGTGAGCGTGTCCTCGCGGGAGTTCACAAAGTCCCTCAAGTTGGCGATCGTGTGGTCCGAGATCTTCGAGTACGAGTTCGTGATCGTCGCGTACTTTTGCTCGTTCTAGAGGGGTACCAACAGCACGAATTCGTCAGGTCCAAGTCGTTCTCACACACGGTATCAAGTAGAACACGACGTACCCGAACAAGCTTCTCCACGTCCTTGGGCTTCTCAGCCTTGCCCGCGCCCGCTCGCTTGTCCCGCGCTTCCCGTAGCGCCATGATCTTCCGCGTGTAATGGTCGTAGAGCAGTTTCTCCTCGTTGAATGCGACGATCTGCTGCCGGAGCGTGTGCGCGCGCGTGAGCCAGCCGACCGTCGGGTTGAGCACGCGCTTCTCGAACCGCGCGACGTTCTCGTTGAGCAAGTGGCCGTCGAGCTGCACGAACGAGCTCTTGATCTCGCTCGCAAACTGCTTGGTCTCGGCCGAGTTCTCCGGGTTGCCGCCGACGTTGTCGATCACGTGCACGAGCGCCTGCGCCGACATGTGGAAGCTCTTCATGCAGATCACGAACCCGCGCAGCGCGCTCTCGAGCTCCACGACCCCGGCGTGGGTGCTCTCGAAGCCCGCGATCGCAAAATCAAACTGCACATTCTTGCTGGGCTTGGCGGCTCCGAGCGTATTCAAGAGCTGATAGTGAACCACATCCAACAACGTTAGGGATCATACTGGGTGGGGTCACAGCAACGAGGCCATACGCTTGTTCATAGGATCATAACGGACCTTGTTCTGAGCCTTGACGCGGAAGGACGACATGGCGAGCCACACAACCGGGGGTTGCTTGGGGAACAAAAGCCGAAGAGCTCTCTAGCTATTGATGTGCCTTTCTCGCTGCTTTTCTGATACTGGACGCTCACTAGGAGGTCGTTAGGCAGTGAGCGCTTGGAGAAGCATCGTGCTCTTAAGATCGCGAGGCCTCACGGCAAGCGAGTCCTGAGTGAGACCAGCAGATCTGAGTACGCTCCATTCAGTATTAATAGCGTGGTTTGCGCTTCAACGTGAAGCTTAAATGTGTCTGCCTGTCGATCGGGACGAGGTCTCGAGGTGACGATGAGGAGGCTCAGGTGGCGAGGCACGATTCATTTCATAGCAGACAGTACCTGATCAGTCCAGAAGTAAAGTACCAACATATAAATAGGAGATTCGGCTTTGTGTCGATGGAGCATGCACAAATGTATTCATTCATTCACCATCACCCTATTGGTCTTCCTCTTCTTCTTCTTCTCTATGCGCCGGCGTACGGCGTCTGATAATGCAGGAACTCCTCGGCGTACTGGGTCTCTAAGTCGCAGCTGTTCACACACGTGTACACCACCAGGGTGCCCCAGTCGCAGCCTTTCTCCGAGATGTCGCTCAGCGAACTCTTCTGGTCCACGTGCAGGTAGAAGAGCAGCTGTGGGAGCACTTGGAACTCGAACTTGCGCTCGCCGCCGCATTTGGCGCAGCGCGGCACGCTGTCGTTCGCGAGCGTGGCGTTCGAGTGCACCCAGAGCACGTTGTTCTCGTTCCAGCGCGAGTAGCGCAGCACCTGATCCTTGGCGAGTTCCACGCGCGTGAGGAAGCGGATGTAGTGCTTATCCTGGTTCTGGCTCGCGCCGATCGCTTCGTTCAGCTCGCGCTGCGTCACGTCGATCTCCGAGTCGTCCGTGAACACGTCGCTCTCTTCGCCTTCCTTGGGCTGCTTTGCCTTGTCTGTGTGGTAGAGGGACACAGAGGTAGTTAAGCGTCAGAGCCCATAGCACTGTTGTAGCATTAGCAGACAATGTAGACAATGGTTTATAGTGCACGCACTCTTTTCAAAGTTCTCGATCAGTTTTCGCTCGTGCCTGTGCCATCAAAAGTACGACCACACACGCTCAATCAATATGAGCCCCATAGATAATCAGCTACACACAATAGCAAGCACGTACTCGTTGACAGCTTCGCGGCTGTCTGGCTCGTGGTCGATCTCCAGTTCGTACTCGGGGAAGACCCACTTGGAGCCCTTGGCGCGCACATCCTCAACAACCGACGGCGTCTCCACGAGCCAGTTCTCCTCGAGACAGCGCGCGCAGTCCTGCTTGTGGCCGCCGGCGCTCCAGTGGTCCTTCTGGTGCGCCTTGGAGCAGTAGCGCGCGACGTGGCACGCACTGCACGTGAACACGGCGCGCTGGTGGCAGAGCGCGCAGAACGTCTGCTGCGCAACGGGCAGCGGCGTCTCGGGGCTGAACTGAGTCACGCCGCTCTCGCTCGGGTACAGTGCGTTTTGCTGCGGCAGCTGCGCGCGGAACACCTTGCCGTTGCCCTGTTTGGAGCAGCCCGGCTGGCGGCAGCAGAACACGTACAGGCTGCGGTGGAACGCGTCCGGGATGTTGTCCAGCGGACAGTAGATCTGCAGCAGGAACGCCAGCGCGTTGCTGCACTCGGCGCACGCGAGTTGCTGCGTGGTCGGCACGGTGTGCGGGTTGAGCCACACGGGCTTGCCGCCCACCTTGCCGCCGTCCCACTGGCTCCAGTCCGAGCTCTCGTGGAGGATCTTGTCGTCGTCGCCTGCGCGCTGCACGGCCACCACGAAGCCCAGCTCCACATCTTGCGTCTCGTCCTCCCCTTCCTCGTAGTCAAAGTCGTCTTCCGAGTCGCTCATGCTCATAGCGGTGGCTGCTGCTGTGTGCTGTGATGATTGAGAGCAGAGCTCTTGGTGTCTCGTGATGATTGATCTGATTGACAAATGGTGGCTGAACGACATTTTGCGAAGCCAATCAATGCCAGCAATATATGTTGGCGAGTACCGTAATAGATGTTTGTGTACCTCAAATGTCCACTAAAAACCTTGCTTATAATTTTCAAAACCTTTGTTTGTAAATATTTTTTACAATTATCAAGATTAATTTACCTTGGTATATTTGGTAAGAATATAAATATGGATTATACAGGGCAAACTGAAGCTGAACCCACCACGCTGTCGATGCTTCACCCCTCATTCTCCATCACTTTCCAGAAATACCAGCAGCAGAAAGCACCAGAGGATGATGAAGCTCTGGCGCAACCGGCGCGCGTCCAGCGAGGACGACACGGAGATCGAGCTCACGGACGTGGATCTCGAGTGTGGCTTCGGCGACAGCAGCAGCAGCAGCCTGGGCAACCCCACGGCCTCGGCGTTCGGCCGCTCGCCCGCCGAGGAGCGACGGCGCCTCGTACGTTTTCCGCATTTTAGTTGTTAAACGAACGAAGAGCTCCATGCGAAATGAGTGACGGCGCTGTACCCCATACTAACTTACGCGTATGGTGTTAACACTTGTGTGGGTCATGCGATAGGAGCGCGAGTTGATCCTGACGTTCGACACACGCGAGCTCAAGCGCGGCGACGCGTGGTTCCTCATCGAGACGAGCTGGCTGGACGCCTGGATGGCGTTCATTTTGAGCGAGGACGACCCAGACTGCCCCGTGGTCAAGCCCGGCTCGCTCACCAACTACACGCTCTTTGACCCGAAGGAGTACTGCCTCAAGAAGGACCTGATTGCGACCAAGCACTACCGGTACGCTCACGCCATTATAGAGAGAGCTGGCCTACTGTTTCATTGCTAACAGTGTGCCTATGTATGTGTGTTCCTTCTGTAGCGGCGTCAACCCCCAGGTGTATGCGCTGTATGCCGAGCTGTACGGCACCGCGGGCGCCAAGCCGATCGCGCGGTGGACGCTCGACATCTACGCGACGCCCGTGATGATCGACGACGTGCGCGAGATGCTGCACGCTCCCGAGCTCAAGGCGCGCGTCGAAGTCACAGCGTTGAACGAGAAGTTTGACGTCGTCGAGTACCCGGACCGCGCTGCGGACGAGAGCTTCCTGTACCGGTGCTGCTGCCGATGCGAGTTTCTGATCCCATGTCTCGGCCGGTTACTCGGCGGGCCGACGTACAAGGCGGACCATGACGATCAGAAAAAGCGGAAGAAGAAGCGCAGGAAAAACCAACGCCGCCGTCGCCGCTCGTACGATTACGACAACGACGACCAGGGCGATGAGGACGATTCTGACAGCGAAGAGGAGCAGGAGACCAGAGGGCTGCTGGGGTGAGACCAGAGCAAAGAGTAGAGCCTCGGTGAACAAAATCCAGCCGTCGTAGACAGAGAGACAGAGATGGTCTTCGGTTGGTGCGCAGCGGGCGGTTTGTTAATATTTATAAGCACCTTCACTTACGAGGTGGCTGCCAGGGCACTAGGTGAGGAAAGAAGACATCGAAGCGCCGTCGTCGTTGGATCTTACGAGGAAGTATTCGGGTAATACAGAGAAACTTGGTCAGACGAATGGTGAGTTGGGGTGGTGCTCTGTGTGTGTGTATTGTTTCAGTACGGAGTTGAGAGGTACGCGGGCTTCGCGACCCAGTCGATCGGTGTTGTGCGCACAGGGCGGAACGGAATGACCCAGATGATCCCTGTCCAAGGCAAAGCAAGATTCATCAGAACCTCAGATTGCCGAGTATCCAGTCTATAGATCTACACTCACACAACCAAACGCACCCGCAAACGGTTTGGCCCACGAGTGCTTCATGCTCTGCGCTCCCTGGAAAAGCGCAGCGAGACCTGAAGAGCTACCTTTCGCGACGTCTCCATCGCTGCGCTCGCTTCGCGGGGCCAGGTACTCGGCAAACTGCATGTCGTTCTTCAGCACGCGACCTTCAAACAACAGACTCAAGCAGCCCTCGCTCTCTTCTTTGTACGAAGAAAGCTCGGCGAACCTCTCTTGGATCATGTCCTACAGCGAAACAATTCAAGGCAAAGGTAACGAGGAAAGTCAGTGTTTGTTTGGAAATGGATAGAAACACATCATGTACCCGAATCTCAGCGACAGGCAGCGACGGATGCAGTCGCAGCGAGAACGCAGGACTATAAGCAACAGCATCACAACCGCCATCATCAGGCGCAAGCGGACATGAGGTGAGCTGTTCTGGTCGACCATTGCGTTTTACAATATTATCAAACGAATCACCCACACGTCGCTTTCCTTGCCGTGACGAAACGAGCGCGCGTCGCGAACCCACACGTGCACGAAAGGGTCGAGCTTCCGCAGTTTACTTGCGGCTTTCTCCAGTTTCTTGCACTCGGCGATCGTCAGCACGCGCTCGTAGGGGACCGCGCCGAACTCGTCCCGCTGCTTCGACGGCTCGCTGTTATTGTCACCCCCGCCTGCTGTTGTCGCAATGGCTGCTGCAGCGCTGAACACCAAGTCCGTCATGATGATCCAACTCTTCTCTACACTCGGATGGTGTCGCGCTGGGACTTTTTCAGAATGGGTTGAGAGTTGAAACGCCGCGACTGGTCCATGTTGCTTGGCTCGGACCAATAGATAGGGGGCTCAATAGCCTTGAGGAATGAGCTCTTTATCCAACAGAGCTCGCTTCAAGCTGCATGACACCAACGAGAGCAGCAACCAATCCAGCAAACCCACTGGATCTCCCTGCTCGCCTCGACTGGAGAAACTCGACCCGGGGCTTCTCGCCTCGTCATCGTCCCCCAGTGGCCGCAGAAGCAAAGACTCGATTAGACTCAAAGACCTCCGCGAGCAAACGCAGGTGCGCAACAGCGAAGAGACTCTCCACGCGGCAATCGACCAGCAGGAGCAGCAGCGGAGCTTTCTCTACCACACGCGATGGCTGCAGCTGCGCAGTTTCTACGCAATCACATGTGATACCATGGCGATGTGGCAGCGGAAGCTCTCGCCCATGTCGCCCTTGTTTCCACGCGGATCCCCAGCTCCTGCTTTGAGTTTGCTGTCATCGTCTCCTCTGAGGACACCGCCAGCTACGCCAACTACCCACGCCGCCTCAGAGCCCACAAGGCCCGCGAGTTGGCTTCGAGACGTCGCCAGCGAATTCCGTCGTGCGTTTCCGTTTCCTGAAATCACGATCGCGCAGCTGGAGATCGCGATGAACAAGGCCTTGCACATTGATTTGTTGAGCCCCACGTTCGCAGAGGTATCAGCGAGATTGAAGGCTGTGTTCCAGGCTTTCCAGCGGCAGGAAACGCTGAAAGTGGACTTCCGTGAGCTTCTCTGCGCGTTGTTCGTGCTCGACCGATGGCGCATCGGCGAGAGAAAACTGCTGATGCTCTGGTTCGAGGAGTTTGCGACGGTGCCCATTGGCTCGAGTTCGCTCGCGGTACCAAAGCACGAACTCAAGCGCATGCTGTCCACTGCGTGCGAGGGAAGTGCGGATGAGAAGAGCCTCGTGCCGTTCACCAAGGAGCTCTCTAGTATTGGCGGTACTACGACTTCCCATCTCACTGAAGGCGCGTTGACAGAGTATGTTGGTGAGACCAAGAGATTCGTATTCATGTGGTATTCAGACAGCTAGCACTCGGCCACCAGACCTAAGTCTCTTGTGTGATTGATTCTGTAGACTTGACCCCAAAGCTGCTGGCGATCCTCAAGGCGCAGTGCTGGAAGCGACTGACCGACGACATGCGGCTCGGCTTCTACCGCGACCTGTACGTCCAGGCGAACGACAAGCTGGAAGAAGAACAACTGCGTTCCAAGATGGAGGCGGCAATGAAGCTCTGGCGCGCGCACGAGCCGCGACTGCGCCTAGAGCGCTGGAAGCTCTTTGTAGCGGACCGCAAATTGTTCCGGAAGAGCGACACGCATTTCCGAGTAGTGTCCTCACGGAAATTGATGGTAGCGCTCTTGAGAAAGCGCAGAAGACGACAGCAGATGCGAGATTTGGTCGCGATCGCGAGAGTGCAGTACCACGGGACGCTGAGCTTCTGGATCTTCCAGGCGTGGAAGCTCTTCTGGGGCTCCATGCAGCTCCTGTGAGTCTAGCTGGTTGTCTTGTGAGGGTACTACTAGTATGAAAGTGGGATGTTTGATTTGATGCCACCTATTTGTCTGAAACAGGAACAAAGCAGCGGAGAATCGAAGCATCCGGCATCACTGTCGCATGTGGAAGCAAAAGACGTGGAGGGCGCTCGTGAAGTACTACTTGGTACGAACTTGCACAGGGCTGTTACTACTAGTACTTCATACTACAATGGTCGGGGCTGTGAACTGATTCCCTAAATGTGGTGGTGTGATGGTGATGCAATAGGACGAAAAAGCGCACAAGGCTGCGCGGCAGGAGAAACTCGACGCGTTCATCGCGTCTCGCCATCGAAAGAGTACGCTTCTACTACGGATCTGTCCGGTGTGCCATGTCTTTTGAATTCATCGTGGTGTCGCGCTAACCTTTTGCTGATCCATTGTTCATACCCGTCAGTGGTTCGCAGCTCGTTGGGCGAGTGGCACTACTACTACCGCCGCCGTAAGGAAGTCGCTGATGCCGAGATCCGTGAGCAGATGCTGCACCAGGACCTCTACGAGCAACGGCAGATCCAAGCCGAGTCGGCGAAGATGGCGATCGAGGACGCAATCAGCCGAGCTGTTGAGCTCAAAGCGCACGAAGCAGCTGAACTCGCTCGCCAGCGTGCGTTCCAGGCAGCGACGAACCGCGTCTACGCGAACCGGAAGATCAAGGAGCAAGAGGATGAGCGCACCAGGTTCAAACAGGAGCGTGAAGCCCTCTTGTGTCAAGAGATGGAGGCGACCTGGCAAAATATCGAAGGCAAGCTGCGTGTCGAAGTGCGGCAAATCACGCTCGCGTGGTTCTCCACACCGGAAGGCACAGCAGCGTTCCAAGCAGAAGGCGCGCGGATCTTCGAACAGGACCCGAACGTTCTCCAGAAAGCGCTGATCCAGGACCCGAATGTATTCGCCCTCCCAGGATGTCACTGGCAGCTGCAGCTGGAGGACTACGGCGGCCGGTTCGCAAAACCGTTCTACCTGAACAAAGAGACCTTCGAGAAGATCATGTGCGACGACCTCGTGCTCGAGAACTGCGAAGAGATCGCGAAGGAAGTGCTGATCCAGCGCCGCATCGACGCTGCGAAGCTAAAAATGGAGCAGAAGGCGTCGCAGGTGCTACGGAACAAGCAGGAGCATGACGCGGCGCTCAAGATCCAGGGCTTGTTCCGCTGTCGCCACGCGCTGCTCGCAACGCGCAGTCTGATCCGCGCCATGTTTGTGAAGCGCATTGATCCGAGCTCTGGCGACACGGTGTACTTCAACATCCGGCGTGTCGAGGCGAGACGTAAGCCTCCGCGACTCGTTGGCTCGGACGAGAAGCTCATCCCCATGGAGTCCTCGACCTGGGTGCGGCGCGTCGATGACGAAGGCAACACGTACTACATGCGCATTGACATCACTCCAGACTCGATCTCAGTCCAGGGTCTACTGGATCAAGAGCTACAACAGCAACCAGCCGAGGTGACGTGGTCCTGGTACCCGCCCGAACACTTCATCATGTGCTCGCGGTGCAAGATCAACTTTGCCACGCGCCGTTGTAACGAGAGTGGTGCGCGCTTTTGTATCGGCTGCTACGCTGATGGCCTCTTGAGCAAGAAGTTCCCGGCGACCTCAACGTGGACAAAGCTGCCAGTGCAGCAAGCCAAGTGCATCGTCTGCCGCAATGCGCTCGCTGACGTTGTGTGCCACCAGTGTCATGGTGACGCGACCTGCAACCGCTGCTTTCAAGCCGTGCATCGAAATCCCAAATTTGCAGCTCATAATGAGCTGGATCGGCTGACCGGAGTCGAACGAACAGGTTAAACTAGCCCAAGATAAATGACGTAGGCACTGTTTCCATTGCTTGCACAAGTCGACGCCTTCGAGGCGCCTGGTCTCACGTCATCGCTGAACGAAGTCATGAAGGTAATCCAAATGCTAACCTCGTTGCGGAGAGTCCGAATTTTGAAATTGGCTATGTTATTGATCTTGATACTTTGGTATCAAACTTTCCCTTCCTCTCAGTCTCACCTACACAGCAATCATGGGAACTTCCTCCACTTGTCTGACCGCGGCATTCTTCAATGCTACTACTTCACGGTCGTCTCTCTCTTCTTGCGGCTTCTCGTCGATGTCCATCATGAAGTCCACCTCCAGCTGCTTCTGCGCCTCTTTGCCCAGGAACGAGTGGGTCTTCGCCGCGACAAACGCGATCGCCAGCAGGAAGACGCTGGTCATGTTCAGGTAGTAGGATGTCCCAAAGCGCGCAGCGGGGGCGGCTTTCGCCTCCAAGTGCCAGAGAAAACCTAGCAGACTCTGCAGGAACGCGGTGCAGATCGCCGCGACACTGCCGGCTTTCGCGACGCACGACTCGATCGAGCCGCACGTGATCCCCAGCATGAGCAGCACGAATGTCAGTCCTGTGGACACGGAGGTGACGAACGCCATCGCGACGGTCGCCTGGCCGTACCCACCACAGGCGTTTGTGAGAACGTCGAGCCATTCGAGAGTGATACGATTTTCGATGGTGTTGTTGTTGTTGGCGGTATTTTCATCGCCTGTCAGCAGCAAATCCATTGGCGAGTCGGCAGCGCAGAGCGACTTGCCCCCATCGTTTGCGATCCGCTTGCAGTAGTAACTGACGTCACCCGAGATGTTTGAGAAGTAGTCGGTGCACTTGAGCCCGACGACCTGAGTGTCAAAGTACGACGCGCAGGTGAAACTGGTCACGGGCTTTCCAGTACCCTGACGATGTGATGGCGACGATGACGATGGTGATGGTGTTGCTGTGGCTGAAGTCCAGTCGTTGCTCTCTGAAGCGCCTCGAGGTTGAATCGTTAGACAAGATCCCCAGATCCCGAATGTGAGCTCCAGCTGGTCGCTATTGCCGCTGGTGCTGGCGATGGTGACCTTGAACCAGTAGGGCAGGAAGAGACTCAGAGCGGAGAAGACTCCTGCCAGCGTCACGCACGCCACCGCTATTCCATGTCGGTGCAGAATATCAGAACGTTAGCATTACGCGCTGTAGAGTCTTATTGAGGTACAGGAAGACCTACCGAGTGCGCCAGGACGCGAGCAGCCCATTCTGCGGGAATGATTCCTGAAGCACAATTCCAATTATCAATTTCAGCAATCAATGATGCTTCATGCCAGCGCCATTCACCCTCGCTTCGAAAGTCCGCGAATAAGCGTAACGGAAGGGCCCAACTTTAAAGTCGCAGCAACAGGCAATTTGAAACGACTTATACCCAGCGCAGATGGCTCAACGGTTGAGCGAATCCCCAAGACTGCAACCAGTTGACCGAGCTTTGTCCCATCGTCATCAGAAGAAATGCCATCGCCGGTGGCTGTCCCAGTGGCTGTAAAGAAAAGTATCAGAAAGAGAGTCACCAACCATGGTTCATCATCATCCTCCCCGTTCGTACCGGCCACGACGATCTCATCGGACGCAAATGCTCGCCAAGTGACGCGAGTAGAGCTCACGTTCGTGGCCGCGCAGCTCAAGAACGAGCTTGTCCGGAACCAGACAATTGGTAGAGACTGGGGCTATGTGGTGGATGTTAAGCTTGTTGCGCGGAGTGACTAACAGAATCTTTGTCTTTGTCTTTGTCTTTGTCTTTGTCTTTGCATGCATTCCATAAGCGAGCCAATTGGAGAGCGATGCAAAAGGTGTACTGGGCTGATCACGAATGGGTTTTGAAGTATCCTCTTTTTTGGAGTTAACGCTGAGAATTATTTGTTGTGTGTAGCTTGTCGCGTTGTGTGTGGAGAGCGTGACAAGCTCACCCATACGGGGCCAGGACCAAGAGCAACACAGTGCAGGCAGACGATACCACAGTGTCACGCATCGTCTCAACCTGCTGCAACAGCTAGTTCTCGCCCGCCAACACTACGACAGATCCTTCGGCTGGTACTCAATCCCACTGAGCCAGCTGAAAGCTCTCCAACCACCGGACGGGACTCGCCAGTCGGCCGACTTCTTGTGGATGCCCCTATCACGAGCATGGTTCTCCAAGCATCCGGAGAGACTCAACTCGTGGTGGGTCGAAGTCATGATGACATGGAAAGCGTGGACGAAGACACTGAACCTGGAAACCCTTCCAGCTCCGGATCGACAGCGCGTTTACCTGACC
>JAASGK010000795.1:0-16157 GCA_023334195.1 Globisporangium emineosum
GCGTTGAGTTCGGGGTTATCTCCCAATTCCTCATGACTCCCAAGTTCTCGCAAAATCGCATCACCGAGTCTCTAAAAGTGTGTGGAATCTGCAGCCGTACGCTTGCCACCACGTTGACTTCCTTCGACTCGACAACAGCAATGCTGTCGGCCTTAGCGGAGACAGAGCAACCGAGTGCAGTCGGAAAAATGGCAGCCCCGCGGAACAGCACCTCTTCAGCTTCTTGACCCTATCACCTCTACAGATTCTCTAGGGTAATAACTATTCAGGCCGTGTTCGAAGTCTCAACAGAAAGCTTCGGAATTTGTTTCTTTGAAAATTCATTAATTGTGGAAAAGTTTAGTTTCGGCTGTTGTACTATTAATTAATTTGTTTATGGTTTTCATCATTTTCTGTTGTTTTACCGTAGTTAATTTTTTATGGTTTGGAACCATTTTCTGTTGTCAAATGGGTCAATAACAACAAGAATAAAATTTTGGAATTTAATCAAAAAATTTGTATGGTAAATTTGCGACATATAGAAAATGGATCAAAATCGTATCTGGGTTAAGGTACGGCTTGACGTATTTATCATTTATTTACTTTTTAAACCGTATTTATGCGTTATTTAAGGTTGGACAAGGTTTAATTTTCGACACCTTTTTGCTCTCGACAATGGTCATTTCAACGAACGTTTGACTGGTGCAAAAAGTGAAAGGACTCGCAACAAGCAGAACGATGGCGCCAACGGGGACGGTGTCGCGCAAGGCGAAGCGCAAGAACGAGCGCGACGAGAAGAAGCGCAGCCGCAACAAGCGCCAGCGCCGCAACGACAAGCAGCCGGCAGCTCCGACGCACAAATCCGGCAAGCCGCGCGATGGTGGCAGCAGCTACAAGCGACCGCAGACGGCGGCGGGGTTGCACAAGCCCAACAACGCGAATCGCATCCAGAACAAGTTCCATGAGCTGCTCCAGGAGACCACCGGGCTCTCCAGTACGCCGTGCATTGCGCCTATTTGCCGGTTGCTGTCTGTTTGTATTGTATAGGCGCTGACTCGGTCTCTTGTGTGTGTGTATTGACTTGATCACTCCAGTGAAGCGCGGGAAGGCGGCGCTCAGTCGAGAGGAGCAGGAGATCAAGGCGCTGGAGACCAAGTTGGGGATCTCGGCCAGCAAGCCTGGGGGTCTCAACAAGTTGAAAAAGTGTGACCTATGAATCTTTCGTTCGGCTGTCTATTGTGATGCTCTTGCTCTTGCTGACTGGCTGTTGCATTGTGGTTTTGTTTGTTGATCGCAGAGAGTACTCGAAGGACGGTCTGGGCGAAGACTTTGTCGACTTCCTCACGGATCTGGACAAGATCTCCAAGTACGTCTCCATTCGCTTCGACTGTGGGGTTCTATTTTTTGCGAACGCATTTGGTTCTAAACTCTCTTTGTGTGTGGCGATGGGGGAATTGCAGGATCGTGAAGGAAGGAAAGGCGGGCTCCAGAGAAGACGACGACACTGACGATGAAGAAGAAGACGATGAAGGCAGTGACGGCAGCGAAGAAGAAGAAGGAGGTGATGATGATGAGTTCGGCGGCAGCGATCTGGAAATGGACGAGGCCACGCGACGAGAGCTGGCGATGCTGCAAGCGGAAGATGCGGATTTCCTCAGAGGCATGGACGAGCTGCCGACGGACGAGTCGGACCTGGATTCCGATGTGGATCTGGCCGAGTTTGACACTGAGGATGAAGAGGAAGACGCTGACGAAGAAGAAGAAGACGAAGTGATGGCGAACACGCTGCGAAACCAGCAGGAGGCGCAAAGCGACGATGACAACGATGATGATGAAGAAGAAGACAATGACGACGAGGAGGGAGAAGGCTCAGACGAAGAAGAAGACAACGATGACGGTGGAGAAGAAGAGGAGGAAGGAAGCGACAGTGAAGCTGAGGAAAGCGAGACCAACGCGGCCAAAAAGAGCGAGCTCGTCATCGAAGAAGACATCTACGGGCGTCCTGTGATCAAAGCAGCGGACGGCACCAAACCGAGCGCGTACATTCCACCGCACTTGCGCCGCAAAATGCAGGAAGAAGCGGCGAAAGCTGCCGCTGCTGGTGGTTCCAGCGCAATGCCGTCACAAATGGACGACCAGGCGATCCGAGAGCTCACGCGCCGTCTCAACGGACAGCTCAACCGAATCTCGGAAGCCAACATGGAGTACGTGTGTGCCTTTTGTTTCGTGATGGAGCTAGGCGCTATGTCTCTTGTATGCAAGTGCTAACACGTGGTCCTTTTTGGCTTTCTTTCTACAGGTCCATCTCGCTGGAGATCGAGAAGATCTACCGCGAGTACCCACGGTCCGTGGTGAACCAGATCTTGCTGGACAAGATCCTCGTGACTGCGTGCCACCCAGGTATTCTCATGACGCCCATGATCAAAGTGTGCGGCGCCCTGGTGGCTGCGCTCTACCATAGTGTTGGCAGCGAGGTCGGCGGCTACTTCATCGAGAAGATCGTGCTCAAGATGGTCGAGAGCGTGAAGCAGGCGGTGGAAGACGCCAAGTCCCAAGCCGCAGATCACCTCAGCGGCGACTTTGTGGAGGGCGAAACCGAGGCAGGCACGTCCAAGGAACCTGTGAACCTGCTACTCCTGGTCGCGATGCTCTACAACTTTGGCGTCGTGCAGTGCACGCTCGTGTACGACCTGTTCCGGTCGTTTGTGGAGAACTTCTCGGCCGTCGAGGTGGAGCTGATCCACCAGATCCTCAAGGTGTCGGGCCACCAGCTGCGCTCGGACGACGCGGACGCGCTCAAGGACATGGTCGCGTCCGTGCAGCAGAAGGTCGCGTCGCTGACCCAGGACAACGAGAAGCCTGAGGAGCGCGTGCGCTTCATTCTTGACCTTATCTACGACCTCAAGAAGCCGTCGAAGCAAAAGAAAGGACGTCAGGGCGGCGCTGGCAGCTTTGAGATCGACCTCTCGTCGCTCAAGAAGTGGCTCGGACGCGTGAAAACCCGCGTGGGCAACGCGAACAACCCGCTGCGCATCTCGCTGCACGAGCTGCTCCACGCGGACAAGGACGGTCGCTGGTGGGTCGTCGGCGGCACTTGGGTGGGCTACCAGCAAGCCAACAAGCACCTGAAGAATGGCGATGGAGAGGAGGATGATGAAGCCCAGGGCAAGCAGCGCGACGAAGAGAATCGGCTGCTCAAGCTCGCGGAGAAGCAGCGCATGAACACGGACGTGCGCAAGAAGATCTTCGTGGCGATCATGGGCGCCTCGGACTGCTTCGACGCCTACGAACGCCTGCTGCAGCTGCATCTGAAGGAGAAGCAGGAGCGCGAGATCGTGCGCGTGCTGCTGCACTGCTCGGGCCAGGAGCAGAAGTTCAACAAGTACTACCTCGTGCTCGCGGACAAGCTCTGCGAGATGGACGCGCGCTACAAGTTCACGTTCCAGCTGGCGTTCTGGGACATCTTCAAACAGCTGGAGAGCTTCAAGCCGCGCAAGCTCTACAACCTGGCGCAGATGCTCGCGGGGCTCGTGGTCTCCAAGTCGCTCTCGCTCTCGTGCCTCAAGGTGCTCGACTTTACCGAGCTGGGCGACAAGGCCATTCTGTTTTTGCGCGTGGTGATGGAGAAGATCATGCGCCTGGAAACCGAGCTGGAGGTCGCGCAGGTCTTCCAGCGCCTGCTGCAGACCAAGAAGGCGCAGGTCACGATCGATGGGCTCGCGGTGTTCGTGCACCAGCACCTCACGAGCTTCCGCAGCGAAGAGGACCCGGCCGTGCGCGCGCTGCTTAAGAGGCGCAGCAAGCACGTCAAGAGCCTGCTGGATCACCTGTCCAAGTCGGCGGCGAGCAGTGAGGACATGGCGAGCTTCATGTAGAGAGAGAGATGGGGATGATGGGTAGATAGATGACTTGCACACACGCGAGATTCAATATGTAATACTTGTTTTTTGTTTAATCATGTTTGGTGTGATGATTCATCAGCGCTGGCAATTGCAGACCCACACACATGTACACTTACGCCGACTTGTGGTTGAGGTACTTGCTGAGCATGAACGCCGTGGAGCTGTTGAAGCCCTGCACTGGCGCGTTGCTGGTGCGCGACGCCTGCAGCTGCGTGCGCACCTGCTTGGCGAGCACCTTGCCGAGCTCGACGCCCCACTGGTCGAAGCTGTTGACGCCCCAGATCGCGCCCTGCACGACCGTGCGGTGCTCGTAGAGCGCGAGGAGCTGGCCACACGTGAACGCGTCGAGCTTTGGGAACAGTAGCGAGATGGATGGGCGATTGCCTGGGAACATCTTGTGGTTGCGCAGGTGTTCCGGCACGTTCTCCTCCTCCAAGTCCTTGAGCGACTTGCCACGAGCGAGCGCGTCTGGCTGCGCGAAGAAGTTGGACATGAGCTCGTCGTGGTTGGACACTGGCTCGCCGGCGAGCAGCACCGGGTTCTGGCTCTCGCAGAAACCGATAAAGTCGCACGGCACGACGCGGCCCTGGTGGATCAGCTGGTAGAAGCTGTGCTGGCCGTTCGTGCCTGGCTCGCCAAAGTTCACCTCGCCGGCTTCGAATGGCAAATCGACACCTTCCACGGTTACGCGCTTGCCGTTGCTCTCCATGTCCACCTGCTGGATATGCGCCGAGAAGCGGAGCAGCGCCTGCGAGTACGGCAGCAGCGCGCGCGACGAGTGCCCCAGGAACGATGAGTTCCACACCCCCAAGAGACCCATGAGCACAGGCAAGTTGCTGCGCAGTGGCGCTTCCAATAGGTGGTTGTCCATGTTGTGCGCCCCGGCGAGGAACTTCTCCGTGATCTCAAAGCCGAACTGCAGCGCCAGTGGCAAGATGCCGACCGCGCTCGTCACACTGTAGCGACCGCCAACCCAGTCCCAGAAGCCGAAGATATTCGCCTTGTCGATACCGAACTGCTCGACGAGAGGCACTGCCGAACTGGCGGCGATCATGTGCTTGCTGATCGCGTCCGCCGACGACACCCCCTTGGCGGTGAGGTCGTCCACAAGCCACTTGCGCAGCGTGCGTGCGTTCAGCATGGTCTCCGCCGTGGTGAAGGTCTTGGAGACGACGATCACGAGGGTCTCTTCTGGGTTCAAGCCGTTCGTGGCGCGCGCAACGTCGACTGGGTCAACGTTCGCCAGGAAGCGCAAAGTGCGGCCTTCCGAGGCAGCTTTGGCCGCTGGCTCGTAGCGAAGCGACTCAAAGACGTACTCTGGGCCGAGGTAGCTGCCGCCGATACCGATCGAGATGATGTTCTTGATCGCCTTGCCGGTGGAGCCGAGCTTGGCACCCGAGCGGATACTCGTGGCGAACGCATTGATCGCGTTCAGCACTTCGTGCACGTCCTTGACGACGTCCTGGCCGTCGACGATGAGCTTCTTGTCGGCAGGGGCACGCAGCGCCATGTGCAGCACGGCGCGGTCCTCCGTCGAGTTGACGTGCTCGCCGCTGGCGATCGCCGCAAGCTTCTTGCGCAGGTTGGCGGTGTCGGCCAGGTCGAAGAGCAGGTCGAGCGTCTGCGTGGTCGCGTTCTGGCGCGAGAAGTCGAGGAAGATGCCTTCCTGCTCGGTGCGCAGCGCTTCGTTGCGCTTCTCGTCCTGGAGCAGCTCGCGCAGGTGCGTGGAGCTCTTAATGAGCGTGGCGTGCTCTTGCAGGCGCTTCCACGCGGCGGTATCGCTGATCAGTTGGGCGGCCATTCTTCTGGCTCTGGGGGTGGAGAGAATGCTGGAGGGAGGGGGCGAAGGGGAAGAGAAGCTGCTTGGGGGCTTGAGCGCGTTTTCGCAAATGACACGAGCGTGTGGATTTGTCGTCAATGATCTTTTTATTCATTTTGAGAGGTCAGATCTTCACTTCTGCTAAATCGATTTAGAAAGGGTATCGTGTGTGCCTTGCACAAAACCCTCTCTAAAGTGATTGATGCGATGCTGCAAGGTAAACAAATCCATACAAATTCCACAAGATCGGGTTAGAGAGGGTCGTATGCGAAACAGCATCATTAGGGCTCGCGGGCTGGATTACTCGACCGTCGATGGCTACGTTGGATGGGGACATCGCACCGCTCGGGATGTCCACGGAGACCTACGTCACTTCAGCGCATGCATGAAGCTGCTGAATGCGGAGGCTGCATGAGCTCAGCAGGCTCAGTATGAGACACCGTTCGGCTGCCCACAAGTCAAGATAGCGTGTGGAATTCGAGCGTGGAGGGCATAACGAATGCTCGATCTCCAAAACTCCCAGGACGCCAGGACTGCACACGGGAAAATACCCCCATCTCTGGACTGCAGTAGCACTTGGAACTCAGGTCCCAGCGTAAGCACTGCCGACGTGGCTCTCGCTGTTTACTTGCTTCAAGATTGCAGATCGGGCGCAAGTAGCCAATCGCCGTGAGAGGAAGATCGCGCGAATGCTGCAAGTGATTTTTCATCAGATGTTGTCTTGGCATGTCCAGACCTTTGTTGTTGACAGTGACAACAACAACTTGTTGGGTGAGACAACCAACACGACACGCGCACAACTTGACGCAATCATCAGTCATTTGATACCCTCTCTATTTTTGTTCAAATGGCCGAGATTCACTTCTCATGTTCAAGTCGTGTTGAAGACGTATAATTTAATTACCTCCATGAAGTGAGTTTTGAGACTTCAAAAGGTCCGATCCACTCTTGAGGATAAGCAAAATTAGATTTCCTGATCTCATCTCGGCATAGCTGACTTTGTTTTTCACATCTTTTCGATCTGATCTTGAGTTAATAAAAAGTAGCGACAAGTCTGAGCAAGGAAAATGTAGCCATGATGGATGAATCTTGGACAACAAAGCACAAAAAAATCTTGAAACAGGTTTCAAAAACGCCGCTTTTCACATCTCGGACGCAAAATCACAACACGGCCGAGCTGTAGCAACACAACTGCATCAGCCCTGACGCGCATCACTTTCACCAAGCGGCTGTGCGTAGCTCGAACCCCAGTTCCGGTTGAACAGCTCTTCGAGAGCCTGGCGTGTCGGTTCGTGGTCGGTGTTCACACTCGCGCCTGCCGTCGTGTAGAAGTAGCCCCACTCCATGTTGCTCGTGCCGATGTTCGCTCGCGCGTCCGTGACAATGTACTTGGCGTGGTTCACGCGCGTGTACGGTGGCCACTCCGCTTTCGAAGTCGCAGTGGAGGTCGTGTTGGCCCATCCAGGTACGCGGAACAACTTGATTTCCAGCGTCCCAGTGCACGCGTCGCGCATTTGCTCGCAGAGCTCAGCGTGCTTCTGCAGCAACGCGAGTGCTGGGATGATCTGGCGGTTCGTGTGCTGCCATTGGCTGATCAGAAGACGCACATGCAATCCTTTCTTCGCGTACACGCCCGCAAGAATCGCGTCGGTGAGCGCTGACCACCAAATCGGACCAGAGTGCGAGGCCACACTGTACATCGAGAACGACGTGAAGTCCATGACGCTCAGGCTCACGCGTTTCTTGGCGCTGCGGATAGTGTACACCAGCGAATCTTCGTCAAACGTTCTGGAGTGCGCCGCAGTTGCTTCGAGGGGTGCAGCCGCAATGAACATGTTTGCTGGCGATGAGGCAGCTCCTTCCTTTCCATTCGAGCCAAACTGGACTTTAATTTGATGCGAAATGTTTCCACTTGACGCGAGATGAGCTTTCACAAACGGGTCCGCAATCCGCTTTTCGCTCGGGAGATACAGCGACCAGGAGGGGACCTGGAGCTCACTTTGGAATTTCTCTGAAAAGTACGTGCTCGTCTGGAGAGGAAGATCGGGAGCAGCCCACAGCCACCACGTGTCGAAAAGCTTCTGGATATCGACAAGCACAAGAGATGAAGAGGCGAGATTCTCAATGAGAACGCCCACTTCCATGACCTGAGCTAGCGACTTCCAGTCCATATTCGCGCTTCCGACGTACACGTCTCGTTGGTCAAAGATCCAGATCTTCTGGTGCAGAATACCCCCACTGTACCACTCGTTGCCGCTCCAGCAGTGCACTTGAACTTGGTTGGGGAACGTGTCGACAAGCTGCTGTAGCTCCTCAGGGAGCCCACCCGCCTGCACCGAGTCGGAAATGGATTCTTTCGCCGTCAAGACTCGCAGCAGAACACCTCGAGCTGCTGCATCATGAAGCGCCTTGAGCAGCTTCTGGCCCCGATCCGCACCAAACTGAAGCATCTCATCGCCTGAATACACCTGACGGTCTTCTTTCCCAAGCAAGTTCCTGGCATTTCATGACAAAGCAAAGCAAAAAGTCAGCGATAGCCGCACTATGAGCTACTGAGCATACCCACTCACACAAGCGCGAACTCACCAGTACATAGCGCTGAGGTCAATGGATCTTGTAGCTTTCATGGTGCGTTCGTAAAGCGCGTCGAAAGTCTGCGGCACGATAGACTTGAGTGCGAAATCTCCCACCGGTAGCGATTCCACCAGCGTGATGGTCGGTGGTGAAGCAGGGACATCGCCATCGCTTGTCTTCCAGAGCTCTGATCTCAGCGGCTCAAACACGCGCATGTGTGGAACAGGCAGGCTTTGCGCGACAGCGATCACCAAAGAGGTGACACATAGTGCGAACACCATTGGCAGTGTGTGCGGTCGCCCTCCATTGTTGCGTCGTGCAGGTCGCCCCATTCGCTTGTAGGTTGCTCTTCCTGATTATGAAGAGCATCAAGAAAGATCGAAGAAAACTCCCTAGAATAACGTATTCAAACCTACATTAATGTTCTATTACAAGATATTATGTATACCACGTTAATTTAGGCTAGTTACCGTTCAGTTTTTCGCGCGTCATTTTGAAAAAGGTTGATTTCTGCAACATGCCTAAAAATGGAAAGAAATCTGGTGA
Organism: Globisporangium emineosum; assembly: GCA_023334195.1. Taxonomy (NCBI): domain Eukaryota; phylum Oomycota; class Peronosporomycetes; order Pythiales; family Pythiaceae; genus Globisporangium; species Globisporangium emineosum. The sequence continues at coordinate 8,821 of JAASGK010000795.1, forward strand.
TTAAATAGAAAATGGCGGGTGAAGGGCCGCCGCACGCGCGTGCAACTTTCTGCGGCACTCGACGCGCTGGATGTATGATGTTTGTCTCCCGTGGTTGGTAGTTTCAGCAGCAGCGCATGACGCAAGAAGAAGATAACCATTGACGCTCTTGCTTCCTCCCGCCACAGACGGCATCAGCAGCTTGTCATCATGACCAGCATGAGCTACAGGCCCAGGGACCAAGCGAAGCTGCCTCGTGCTACTAACTGGCGATGCGTTTGTGTGTGTGCCTTTGCCATGGCATGCTCAATGCTGGCGACTGGAGCAGTCAGCAAACACGCGAATGTGCACGAAGATGCCGTCGTCGACGTGCACCTGCCCGCGCTCCCTCAGCAAGTGCAGAACGGAGCGTACAGAGTGCTCTCGGAAAACGCGTTCATTCGGCGACTGGACAAGATTGGCGTCTACTTCACGCTGCAGCGTGCTTCGCGTCTTGAGACGACTGCTGCAACCTCCTCGGCGACAGAAAGTTGGATGCTCGAAGGCTACCAGTGCGACACCGAGAATGACCACGCAGGGGTTTGCACGAACTTCGTGACATCAGAGCTCGAGCAGCCGTTCAAAGGTGCCAGAGAAGGGATGTCAACGACACCGCTCGTCTTCCAGGACAAAATGCCAGGGCGAACCGAGCGCCAGCTGCAGTTCGATAACCCCACGGTTCCTGATCCACCGACGTTCACCGACGGCACAGTGGCGTACTATGGCTGCGATCATTCAGGTACTGATCAGTGGTGCTGCGCCGAGTCAAACACCGGGTCGACGGGGCCAACATGCTGGGATATTGGCAGCACCTCGACCTGCACGGAAGAGTACTCTAGCTGGAACCAGCAGAATGTGATCTGCTGCACGGCGAACCTCAATGATTGTGTCATTACGTTCCAGCCAACAATGCCAGTTCCCGCCGAAACGCCAGCACCTACTACAGCGGATACGCCAGCGCCTACTACAACCCCTATACCAATTCCTGTCTGGACCGACTCACCCCCGCCATTCCAAATTATTACTCCAGAGCCGTCCACCCCAGAGCCAACAACAGTACCCCCAACTGAAGCCCCAACGACAGCGCCTCCGACTGACGCTCCAACCACAGCTCCTCCGACTCAACCTCCAGTGACCACTGCACCTCCGACTGACGCTCCAACTACAGTGCCTCCAGTGATCATCGCTCCGACCGAGACGCCAACAACTCAGCCTCCTGCAACCACAGCTCCTCCAACGGACGCTCCGACTGAAGTTCCAACAACGCAGCCTCCAATCACCACGTCGCCTCCAGCAGAAGTTCCAACTACAGCGCCTCCAGTTACCTCGGTACCTCCAACAGAAGCTCCAACTATGGCACCACCAGTAGCCGCAGCACCACCAACGGATGCTCCAACATCGGCCCCACCAACTCAGGCGCCACCAACTCAAGCTCCAGCAACCACTGCTCCACCAACGACTGATGCGCCAACGACCGTTCCACCAACTCAAACTCCGTCAACGACTGCACCAGCAACCACTGCTCCACCAACGACCGATGCTCCAACTCAAGTTCCAACAACAGCTCCAACGGCTTCACCAACATCGCAAGTCCCAGCAACGCCTTTATCGTTTCCGCCGCAAACTACTGCACCGCCAACACAAGCTCCAACCACTGTTCCTTCGACTCAAGCTCCCACCAGCATGCCTATCACTGAAGCTCCAACCGCTCTCCCAATTACCCAGTCTCCCACAACAGATGCCCCGACGCAAGCTCCAACGACGACCACCCCTCCGGTTACATTCGCTCCCACAATCGATGCTCCGACCCAAGCTCCTACAACTGATATTCCAACGCAAGCTCCAACGACCACTGCTCCTCCGGTTTCGACTACTCCGACACAAGCTCCCACGGCGACCGCTCCTCCGGTTGCATCCACCCCGACGCAAGTTCCCACGACTTCACCACAAAGTCCAGCTCCTACCACTGTTCCACTTACTATGCCTCCAACGACATCCCCACCAAGTCAATCACCAACTGCAGCACCTTCTACAGAAGCTCCTATCCCTGCTCCTGTTACCCAAACGCCCTCGACACTTCCTCAATCTGAAGTCCCAACAACAGCGCCTTCAACTCAGGTCCCAACAACAGCGTCTCCTTCCCAGTCTTCAGCTCCACCACTGTCAACCCAATCACCAACAACAGTATCTCCATCCACAGAACCACAAACGCAGCCTCCAACAGCGACAACTCCAACTCAACCCCCGTCGCAAACCCCGGCAACTGACCTTCCGACTCAAATTCCGACAACTGACTCGCCAACGAGTTCCTCAACTCAAGTGCCTGACAGTCCAGCGCCGACACAAGCACTGTTATCTACTCCTTCAACGCAAATTCCAACCACCACGTCTCCTTCCGACCCTATTACAACATCTCCTCCCGCCCTAGACGCCTTAACGACGACCCAGGGTCCAACAAGTGCGCCTCCGACTCAAGATTCATCGAGTTCCCCTACAACCCAAGCGCCTGCGTCACTAGCTCCCACCAACGCACCTGTAACCAACACCCCCGGAACCGAGTCTCCGTCATTGCAAGCGCCACTCGTTGTCCCTTTGTCGCAAGATGCAACGACTACAGCTCCAACGCAGGAAGCAATTGTAGCACCAAGTGCAGAATCTCCAACCCAGGCTCCGAGTGCAAATCCAACCTCGACACCGCAGTCAGCACTCGACCCTGTAGTTGTGCCACTATCTGCCGCTCAAACGCAAAATCCGACAGTAGACTCAAGGACTGGATTGCAGACTCCGACTCCAGTAATTGAAGCTTCGAATACTGCAGCAGCAGTTACAGAATCGCCCACTCCGACGGATTTCCTGAGTACTGTCCGTCCGTCCGATGATACTAATACCCCGCAAACATCATCAAAGTCTCCAGCAACAACAGGCAACGCTGCGCTTCAAATCTCGACTGAATCAAAGAAAAAGGTCGTGTCCTCTCGAGACTCTGTGTCGAACCAAATTATCTCGGATCCGATTCCATCGCAGGATGGTGAAAGCAATAAGAACGATTCCTCATTTGCCATTGGCAGCGACGGAGATGAAGTTTTCCAGAAAACACTGGCAGACTTTACTGAAAGCACGTCAGTAATGCGCGATGCAGCCAGCAAGTCTGCAAACGTACTTGTGGCTACTGCCGTGGCTGTGAACGTTGTCAGTGGAGCCATTACCGTCATTGCAGCCATCACAAGCGGTACCTCCGTCGTTTCGGGGGCTGCTTCGGGTGTCTCCGTTGGAGTCGCGGCATCACAGGGGTTGCTGAATGGTGTTGGAGGGTCAGCAGCTGTGGCTCAGCAAGGTATCCCGGGCGCGGATCTGTCGAGTCTACTGATGATGCTCAACTACCTGCAGTTTCTTGCATCTGGTAGCCACATGAGTTTGCCCGGTGCTCCCGACTTCTTCTTTGAGTTCACAGACTCGCTTGGATGGAGCAACTTCCAGCTTCCTAGTGCGGTATCGGATAGTGCAAATGTGACGGATGCAAAGCAAGGGCTATCGAGCGCGAACGCCGGGAATTTCAGCGTGGCCGATGGGGACATCATCTCTGGAGTGCTGGCGTATGCAGAACGAGTCAATATTAAGCCCGAAGAGCTCTTCACGAAGACAGCCATCGCGTTTGCAAGCGTGGTCGGCAGCGTGGCAGCAGTTGTGGCGTCACTCTACACGGTGCTGCGCTGCGTCGCGAAGAAACGTCTTGAAATGGTTGTCCAGCGTCTGAATGACTTGCCTCGCGCGAAGCTCCTGGTGCGTCTATTGATCCAGTCGTGCTTGTCGATCTGTCTGATGAGCGAGTACGCTCTGAGCATGACCAGCTCGTTCCAACTGCGCTACAACCACCACCATCAGGGAAACTACAGCGCGCTCGCATTTGCAACCGTGGCGTTGATCGTCATCTGCTTCGGACTGATCGTTCTAGGAGTGATCAAGATCTGGAACAAAACAGAGGAAGAGCTGTCGGATCCAGATTTCAAGTTCGCATGGGGAGCGTATTACAAGTACTACTACTTCCACAACCGGTATTTTTTCGTCGCGAAGATGGGGGCCGAGATTCTCTCGGGGGTGATCATCGGACTCGTGAGTGATGTGCCGTCTCAACTTACGCTGCTCATGTCGCTGCAGCTCGCGATGTTTTTCTACACGGTGGAGAGCGCTCCGTACTCGATGAACTTCCAGACGGTGTGCTCGAGTACTGCGTTCGTGATGAAGATGCTAACGTACGCGCTCATCAGCTCGTTTCTAACGTCGTCGACGGAAGTGACGCTGCGCGATTTCGTGGGCACGCTCGTGATCTTCCTGCAAGTGACGCTCCTCCTGCTGTTCAACTCGAGACAGCTCTACATTCTCTACAAGCAGATGAAGTACATGTGGTCGCTCCGACAAGAGCGCCTTCGCGCTGAGAAAGAGTCCAAGATGATGGAGGAAAGCGCAATGTTGGTTCGAACATCCATGTCTGCATTAACACCGAAATACGAAGCTACCCCTGCTTCGTTCGGTCTGCTCCACAGCAAGAAGAGCTTCATGGCCACGACGCCATCCCAGGCGGCGCCTTCGCACACCACGTAGCCGCGTAGAGAGAGAGAAAAAAAGAAGACATGCAGTTATGATCGCGACTGGAGCAGCTTCGTCATCCGTTCGTCTATCGTTTGCATGTTGGACTGGAAGATCTTCACGTTTTCCTCCAGGCTTTTCTCGATCTGTGTGATATTTGTCCACGTCCACGTCAAAAAAAGAGAATACACCAAAACCCCACATTCTTTTGCATCAGATACAAGAACTGCACGTACATTCTCGAGCAGCGCAGTGTCGGTCTCCAGCAAATGCGCGAGCGTCTCGCTCGACTGCTCCACTTTCTTCACGCGCGCGTTCATGTCGAGGCTGTCGTCGTGAATGGACTTGAGCGTGACCAGGCGGTCCACGAGCGCGGGAACCGACCCGGACACGTCGTCGATGCTCACCAGCTTGTCGTAGATCTGCTGGATCTTCTCGCGGTCTGCCTGCGAGCTGAGCACGCCCTGGACGCTCGGGGACTCCTTGAGCTTGTTCAGCAGTGTGAACTCGTGGATCAGCGCCGTCGTGCGAGTTTTAATGGCATCCAGATTCTTCTCGTTCAGCAGGTTCACGCGCTTCTCCAGCTGCGTCACGACCGACGTGAGGTCCGCGCCGCTGGTCGAGAGCGTGCTCAAGCCGTCCGCGCGCAGCTCCTTCACGTGGAAGTTGCCGATTGCCTTCTCCAGCGTCGCGATGCGGGACTCCAGCGCCAGCGTGCGCGTTTTCGCGTCCTTCTCGACCGCGTTCAGCTCGCCGTTGCTGTAGATCTCGTAGACGATCGGCGCGGACGATGACGACAAGGCGTCTCCCCCTGTAGCCACGGACGTTTGGCCCTGTTGCTGCACCTTGAGCGCCTCAATCTGCTTGAAAAACTTGCTCGTGAGCTCTTTCTGCAGCGCCAGCGCATCGTCCGCGTGGCTTACAGTGAAAGCCTTGGAGGAGCCGTGGTGCAAAAACGGCCGGAACGCCGCGTTCTGCTCGATTGCCGCAAGGTTCGACTGCAGTGCCGACAGGCCCTGCATGACCTCGTCGTACTCGGCCTCCTGCGCTGCGTCGACGAGCAAATTCGCTTTCTTGGCGTCCGCATTCGACGCCAAGAGCGTCAGATCGGCCTCGAGCTCCTTGATCTCCATCGTCAGTCGCGTGAAGCGCGTCAGTGGCGACTCGAGCTCTTTCTTCTGAGCAAGCGACAGTGTCGCAAGTGAGGCGCTCGTGGAGGGGAGCCCGCCCGCGGCTTCGTACTCGGTTTGCTTGGGCAGGCGCGCAGTAGGCTCTATAATCAACCACGACACACAGCGGGTTGGCTCATGCAAAAGCAGCAATTTTCACATATGCACACACAGAGAACAAGCGGGCAACGGTCTCAACTGTAAATCTTCCCCATGAACGCTTCAAACGCCTTGGACGGCGCGATGTCATCTTCGCTCAGCTCTGAGTTGCTCTGATGGGAGAAAACAAGCAAGCAGCAAGGGTGAGTATCTCCATTTCGCATCCAAAAGAGCGAATGAACCCGCACTCTCTGCGACGCACCTTGTCGTAAAAGTGCGCGTCTTCGGGGGCCGATGCGGCTCCCGCGCGGTGGCTGTGGCTGCTGACGTTCACGGTGGCGTAGGCCTGGAACGTCACCTCCGGGTCGGGCGTCTCGAAGACCTCGGTGCTCATGTCCACGTCCAGATCCATGTCGTCGTTGCTTTTGTGCACAAACGTCCAAAGCAGTTTTCCACAGGTTACGCTGACAGGTTATGGTGATTTCCCCACACACAGGCTCCGAAACATCGAATTACACTACTGACAGTGTATAGGGTTATAGTGTAATCCTCCAACTCAAGAGAAACTGTGTATGCAAGTGCTGGGACTCTGCTGGTCATGCGCCACTTTCTCAAGTGACCTCATCCTGTTGATGCCTAATTTTACTCATGTGTATACTCTACATGCATACACGTATCCTAATTTTTGTTATGATCTGTTTTGATTCTCGCGATGCATACACAAAATAGGTCGTTTGTTCTATAAAAGTTTTGCTAAAAGTCGTGAAACATCGCAAAACACTTGAAACGATACTGAAAACCCTACACAAGTGTTTTGGCAATCCTGTCCAAAAAACAGAAGATTGCCAAAACACTTGTGTAGGGTTTTCAGTATCGTTTCAAGTGTTTTGCGATGTTTCACGACTTTTAGCAAAACTTTTAACTCATCCAAACTTCAATTATTATTTATTATTCGAAACGTGAGGCAATAATAAAATCTCGAGCTCGTTTTTCGAAGCTTGTAAAATAGCCAATCATGCCAACCAGCCAACCAACCCAAGAGAACTCGCCATCGTTTGAAGGAAATCGCAACTTGAAGTGGAAATTCAGATCTACGATTGAGTATTTTTCCATCACAGAACACAAAAAATGGAGTCCAGTTTTGATGTCTTGTTAAAGTCAAATTAAGCATTTTTTAAAATAGAATAACTTATTACAGAATATCCATATTTTTATGTCGAATATCCATTTTGATCATTTTTTGCGCCAAATCCAGGTAAACGACTTATTTTTGTCAGATCATGCTTTTGTGTTAGAGGTCGAGTTTTGATGTTACAATTTTTATATTGAAATCGACACTTGTGTGGTTGGAGGCAAATGACCAAATGAATTGAATTTAATGGGGATCGCATGGCCGACTGAGGTAGTCTAGGAGAGTAGAGGAGATAGAGAACAGCGATGAACTCTGCGTTCAACACCCCCTTTTCC
>JAASGK010000796.1:0-16146 GCA_023334195.1 Globisporangium emineosum
GGTTCCCAGAATTCGCAGAGCGCCGACCGCTCATCCCACGTCCAATTGTTCGAGGTTCGCGGTGGTGGTGGTGGACACTTGTCAGCTTGGAAATCAGTCAGTGCTTCGATCCCTCTGATTATTAGCATGGCGGATCTGCAATGAGTGGTATATGCGATGGAGCTGGTCGTATCCGAGCTTGGTAATAGCGCGAAATCAAACGAAGTAATGCACATGTACTATTTCGAATGAATCGGAAAAAAGCGTTCGACACCTGGCAGGCGAAGTCAGCAGGGGGATGCTTTCAGAGTAGGTCGTTTCGTCATGAGAGGAGATAGGCCCATGGATATGCAGTACTGTATTCTTCTCGCAAACTACTATAGTTCGCTGTTTCTGGCGAGTTGTGTCCGATGAGCTATATAGTTTAAACCACCGAAACAGAAACCTCATATGAAGAAGCCATTGCTCCAATTACTAGCTCTAACGAATGACAGATCCGCTCAATTCGCATGTGACATGTGCTCTTCAAGCTCTTCTTCTCTCTTTCAATTGCATCTCTATGCCTATCAATTATATGCCTATAGAACAAAAGCCTATTGAGGCATCTATCTAGATGCCTCAATTCGCCTCGTTCAAGCATCATGAGCGCGTCCGATTTCCAAGCGAGTTCGTCCGAGACCGTGTGTGTGTCGGAGCTCGGCCACGCGGCTACCCCCGAATGCTTCCCACCTGCCCAGCGGCGCTCCATCTTAGATGAGCTTTCGTGTTTGGGTTCAAGCCGCCCCTATCTCGCTGGCATGGCCCGACGTCCAAGCTCAAGTGCAAGGAGAGCATCCAGCGCGAGCAGGTGGTCGTCGCAAAAGTAACTCCAGCGAAGTACACAGAGGGGTAAGTAGTTCAGATAGGTGCCGCACGTGCGAAGGCTTGGAGGTAGAACTGCATGTAGCTCTACGTATACAGGACCTCGGTCGCTTTCTCTTTTCCCACCGAGTGCTTGATTCATGCATTCATCTTCGTCTTTCTTTGGTGCAGCAAGCAGTCCATCATTGAGCTCATACCAACCAAGAGCTCATACCAACCAAGAGCTCCGATGAATAGCGGGCGAGTCTTTGCCCAATTCAACGGGCTCCTCGGCAGCGCCCGTGCGCGTGGAGTCCAAAGGAGCCAACGTTCACGGCCGGTGTGCTCTACTACATCGATCGCCCCCAAGAGCGACAGCGTCGCGCTCTCGAGTCCGCAAGAGGAAAACAGCAAAAGTGAACATGGCGAAGTGGAGCGTGAAGGTCCTCTTGGGGCACAGCGTCCTCGCGGCCCACGCGTACGACCAAGCGGCTGACAGTGAGACGCTCGAGAGCATTTGTCAGTATCTCAATGTGAGCGAGGGCGCGAGACAGCACGACAATGCAGAAGGCGGCGATATTGATAGCGGGGCTCTGCGAGGGTTCAACATACCGGTACATGTTGAAGTGCTCGGTTTCCAATACCGGTATAATACCGGTTATGAAGAACAGATTTATCGGTAGCTTATTTCAACAGCAAAAAATCGTGGCTGCTGAACCGGTATCCTTCAAGGATACCGGTTCATCGGTTTTGCTTTTTTCTCCCCTTTTTGCCCTCGACGGGACTTCAAGCCCCTTTGAAACTCCGCCTGACTGCCCGAACGCGATTTGAAAGCGAACGCAAAGAAACTGGTAACAGAGAGAAGCAGCCAGCGCCACCACCTGGGACCTTCCTCCGCCGCCGCCCTCCGCGCGTTCCCCCAGCCTCCTGTTCCGCCCTCGCGAGCGTCCTGCGCGATAAAGCAGACAACGCGCTTTCGTCAGAGCTGCTCAGATCCGCCGTCCGAGCTCTGTAAGCGCCAGCTCTCCAAAGATACGCGCCCCCTCTCTCGTCGTTCTCTTGTTCTTGTTCATTCGACCATGAGCGACGTGAACCAGGGTGACGCCGCCGCGGCGCTCCCTTCGCAGCCGGCCCCGAGCTTGAACAGCAGCGCGATCGCAGCGACTGCAGTCGTGACCGACGAGATCGCCACGGTGCAGACCACCGCGTCGACCACGAAGAAGAAGGAGGAAATGCGCAACGAGAGCACAGGCATCACGGTCGGCGACTCCTCACACACGCTGGCTGATGTAAGTGTTTTTTGTTGTTGTATTTATTAGGATGAGTTGTTTGTGTGTGTATGTATGGGGGGATATGGGGCGTTGGTTGTCTGACTGTGTGTCTCTTGTTCGTGTTTCTCTGGCGTTTTGGTCGTATCTAGGGCAAAACGATCCACTACTCGGCTGAACGCATCATCGGAAACGGATCGTTTGGCGTGGTGTTCCAGGTACGTACGCCGCTCGTGTAGTCGACTGTACGTGGAGTGAGATCCCGTGTATCTAACCACTTGCTTGTTCACTAGGCGTCTGTCGAGGAAACGGGCGAGATTGTCGCGATCAAGAAAGTGCTGCAGGACAAGCGCTTTAAGGTTAGTTCCGACCTCCTGTTGTTTAGTATTGATGATGATTCGCTGATAGTGTGTGTTTGTTTGTTATCATTCTAGAACCGCGAGCTGCAGATCATGCGCCAGCTGAGCCACGTGAACATCGTGCAGCTCAAGCATTGCTTTTACTGCAACGGTGAGAAGCCCGACGAGCTCTATCTCAACTTGGTGCTGGAGTACATTCCCGACACGGTGTACGGCGTCGCGCGCCAGCTGCAGAAATCCAAGCAGTACATGCCGATTGTGCTGGTGAAGCTCTACATTTACCAGATCTGCCGCTCGCTGGCGTACATCCACTCGACGGGCATCTGCCACCGCGACATCAAGCCGCAGAACCTGCTGTTGGACCCGCGCTCGCATGTTGTGAAACTCTGCGACTTTGGAAGCGCTAAGGTGCTGCAGAAGAATGAGCCGAACGTCTCGTACATTTGCTCCCGGTACTACCGCGCCCCCGAACTGATCTTTGGTGCGACCGACTATACGACAGCGATCGGTACGTTTGCTTTTGAAGTCGCTCTTGTCCTGTGATGTGTTTATGCTGCCATGCCCCAGCATTCTAACTGGTGCATTGTGCTCCTAATGTGCGTTTGTTCTTGCAGATATCTGGTCTCTCGGGTGCGTGTGCGCTGAGTTGCTGCTAGGACAGCCGCTCTTCCCGGGCGAAAGCGGTGTGGACCAGTTGGTGGAGATCATCAAGGTGCTGGGCACCCCGCAGCGAGAAGAGATCGAAGCGATGAACCCGAACTACACAGAGTTTCAGTTCCCGCAGATCAAGGCGCACTCGTGGAACAAGATCTTTCGCTCGCGCACGCCGCCAGAGGCGATCGACTTGCTCGAGAAAATGCTTGTATACGACCCAAAGAGGTACGATTTCACTGCTCGGCTTTCTCCTGTTTGTATATATTGGTGGTGAGATTCTAAAATTTTGTTTGTAAAATGTGTGTTTGTTCAATAGACGGGTGAAGCCGCTGGAAGCTGCCGCGCATCCGTTCTTCGACGAGCTCCGACAAGAGAATCTGGTGCTCCCGAACGATGCACCGGTGCCGCCGCTCTTCAACTTCACTCTTCAAGGTACGCCACCATAGTTTACATGTGTACAATTCGCCACTTCATATTTCTGACGCTGCATTGCTTTGATTTGCTTGGAACGACGATGAACAGAGCTCTCTCAAGTGAACGCCAGTGTCAGGGAAATTTTGGTCCCGGTTCACGAGCGAAACGCCACGAACTGGCCAGTGTTGTCTGACGGATCTTGGCCAGACTTGGTGGCGACGGGAGCGAGCAGCAGCCGTGAATCGTCATAATAATAATAAACAGGAACGAAGGTGTATTTTGCTCGTCATTTGTATTGCCGTCTTCTTCGTACGTCTTGTCGACTTTCCGTTGGCATCTGTATCGCAAATTGTTGTGAACAACACGCTCTCCCTTCAAGAAAGGTATTTGCCTCACATGCGCTGAGACGTGATTACAGAGTGAGGATGTTTGTTGTGCTGTGATTGGACTCTTGCGCTGCTCTTCCGTTCGAGTTGGTGAACGGGTGAACCGCCATTTGTCGAAGCAAACGCTCTTCTGGCCCGTTGCGGAAGCCTGCGGAAGTGTGTATCTGCCGCGATCGAGTGTCTTTCCCTGTTGGTAGGAGTCACAAGAACATCAGTATCGCCCAGTGATGCCATCGACAAGGGAAACTTATACCATGCAAAAAAGTCACGCAAATACCTGAACTTGCGGTTTTGCTCGTTGAATATGCTGACGCTGCCAAAATGCCCTGGTTGTCAAGCTGAAAAGTCGACGGCAAGCCGAGTGACGTAGACGGACGAACGCGCGCTCGCTCTCGTTCCTTGGCGTGCTCCAGCCGCACTTCCCACTCTTTCTTGGTGTTTTTAATGTCCTGGAAACCGAAAGGACAGCGAACCCACCAGAGCAGTCAGTTTTGTGAGAAGAGCTTGTCCTCACTCACGAAGAAGAGTTCGTCAGCTCTAAAGGCACGTAACGTACATTGCGAATCATTTCGAGCGACACTTCATTCTGCAAAATCAATTCAGTCAGCTCAACGTCGATCGACGCGGACTCGTCCAGCAGCTAAAAAGAATGTTTGGTTTTCAACAATTTCGGTCAGCGAATCCGCAATCTGGCAATACTGACACTCAAAAGGAAAACAAGAGCCTCAAAAGCACCTCTGACGACGACAATCGCTTGGGATTCCTTGAACCACCGTCACTGCTGAAGTCATCACCTTCATCCTCGCCATATCGAGGCGTCTCAACGCCAATCAATGATACATTTGGGCTTCCTCTCGCGTTGCTGGAGAGAGACATTTGCTTCAACCTTACATTCTCGCGTTTCAAAGTTGCATTTTCGTACTAGACGAATCCAGACACAAGAAGCGCATCAATTGTTACCAAGTGAGTTGTTCAAAACCGAATCTGAACTGCTTGGCAAGTAGTAATAGCAAGGTACCTCCAGATCCTTCACTCGCTTCACTTCCGCGACGCTGCTGCACGTACTCCCAGCTGCTGCAAGCTTCTTCTTGAGCTCCTCGATCTGCTCCTGGAGGATCGGGATGTTGTTGTTCTCGATCTGCAGCCGCTTGTTCTCCTCCATGAGCGCTTCTCCGCACGAGTCCATCTGACGGTTCTTGTGACTTGAGATGGTTTCCTAATCATGCAGCGTAATTGTAACATCGAGTAAGCACACGGATGTTCAGGTGGGGTCAGTAGCAAAACATCGGTACATCTGAAAAGCTAACTACTCGCCATCAGGATCTCAATATGCTTGAGCAGCTTTCGAATCGTGGTCTTTGGATCAGACGGGTCGATACTAAAGTGCGATGTTTGCACATTTGAGGAGGAAGACGCAGTCGTCGGTCGCTCCAGAAATGATTCGGATACTTTATTGCCAATTGAAACACCATCGCTCATACTGGTGCTGTTGCTGTCATCCGCACTTCGGAGCGGGTTGGCATTTCGCATTTTCCCGACAAACCCCGCTGAGGACGAACTTGGTCCTGCTGCGTCTTGGCCTTCCTCGTCATCCTCCTGGTCTCGAAATTTGGCGCGCGTCTGGCGCACGACGTCCATGCCATCAAGCGGTGATCCTTCGTGTGCGTCTTCAACGAGGTATTCAAGCAGAATCGGGTGATTGTTGAGAAAATCGTCGCGGAAAAGCCGAACATTGCCTTTTGGCATCTCTTTGCTCGAAAACGGATCAAACGCTTTTGGCGTCGGCGAATCCCATCGCGAGCTGCAAAATCGGTCACTTGCCCCAGCTGCAGGAGCCGTAAACGGTCGAAAGTCTCGGTTGTTATTGCCAGTTGACCCTTTCTTCTTGCCTTTTCCACCATGAACCGCAAAATCCTCGGAGAGCTCTTTGTCCAACTGCGTGATCTGATCGCCGTCGAGTGTTTTCAGACGTGGGAGCACGCGCACGACCTGGAATTTGTAGCCTTCAGTCTCGCGCGAGCACGGGTTCCCGCCGAGATCAAGTGACCGCAGCTAGCAAATATTCATTGGGGAAATTGTTCAGAGAGATTGCTGCTGTGAGTTGTCGTCATGTAAAATATTCCAGTCTAACGCAAAGGATAAAATGCGCTTCCTTTCCACTTACTTTCGGAAATCCGCGGCAGATGTGCAGTGCTGCGTTCAGGTCTGTGATCTGGTTACCATAGAGCGAGACTGTGTTGAGCTTCTGGAACGAGCGCAGCGACGAAATGTCCGCGATCTACCAATACAAATACAAATGACTGAATCGTCAGCTGGCAGCCCCATCATGGATCGTACTCCACACAACATAAACCTGGGCCAACCTTGTTGTTCGCGACAAAGAGCTTCTCGAGTCCAGTGCACTGAGGAAAGGTGGCGGTAGAGTTGGTAGGTAACATAATGAGTCAAGAGCAGCAAAATGCGCTTGTTTACTTTACCTGGAGGTTCACCAGCGACGTGATCTGGTTAAAGTTGAGATTGAGCTATCGACATCACGCGCATGCGCAGAGAGACACGAGTAAGTAAGCGAATACTGATGCTAGGAACGTACTGCCACTCGTAGCATAAATGATAGGAAACCCCACACAAATTACCTCGATGAGGCTGGTAAAGTTCTCGAAATGCTGCAGCGACGTGAGGCGGTTGTGCGAGAGCGAGAGGATCTCGAGCGACGCCAGCGCCTGCGCACAGCTTTCCTCCACTTCTGCGAGCTCTTCGTCACGCAGGATCAGCTGGATGAGCAGCACAACGCACAAAATTACACATGCGTGGGGATGGGGATGAGCGGTGGTAATCTGGCGCGCTCTCGCAATTCACAACAGCACACAAGGGTGTCAAGCATACCTCCTTGGTGGAGAAGAGGTCGTAGACGCCGAGACGCGTCATGATGACGTCGCCCGTGAGCACGTTCCCCACCATTGTACACAGAGGATGGCAGAATGGTGCCCTGTTCTTCTTTGGTCTTGTTATCTGTTTGCTAATAAATGCACGATACGTTGGTTGAAGCTTTCTTGTCTCCCCAAGAGTGACGTTTCGAGCTCAAGAGGCGGAGGAGCAAGCACATCTGCTTTACCTGTATATAGTTTTGTTAAACCTTCTCATTACAACTATAGAATGTTTTGATGTGACTATTGGTGGTTGTTTCGAATATAAACCTGTTAATAATGAATAAAAAGTGAAATAACTATAAGTATACGGAATGAGAGGAAATGCTTGATCTTCAGGTGTGGATGAGGGCGGAAATGCGCACTCGGTAGCAAGTGGAAGCGGGCGTTGGCGTCACGCTCTGGAGCTCTTCGCACTCACTGCGGTGGCGCTGTTGCTGCTGCTGCATGAGACACTCATGCGCATAGTGAGCGTCGACAGCAGTGGGCGACGACGCGTCCACGACGCAGCGCTCCAGAAACGCCTCGACGAGCGCGATCAGCTCAGCCACTTTGCTCCCAAGCTCCTGCGCGTACTTGCACACGAGCGCTTTCTTCTTCTTTGCCTGGTAGTCTTGGCCCGTCTGTAGTGTGAGCGCGAGCGACACAAGCGCCAGCGCTGCGATCACTGGATTCGGTCCGGACTGCAAAACGCGCCACGCCTCGCGCGACTCGAGGATCGCCGCGGGTGCCGCGTTAATGTCCTGCTGGAGCGATGCGTTGGCGGCCACCACGAGTTGCATGTAGCGCACCTGGTGGGACTTGTCGTCGGACTTCTTGAACGCGAACACGTGCTTGAGCTGGTGCTTGAGCTCTTCGGGCGACTTGCTCAGCGCCACAGCAACTGCAGCCTTTGTTTTGGCTGATTGGAGCTGCTCGTGGGTGAGCACAACCTTGCACTTCTTGAGACACCGCGTCTGGTGCGCGCACTTGCCAGTGTGAACCAGGCGCTTGGAGCACACAGGGCACTCCCAATACGTGGCCTTTGCTGTGGGTGATTTCACACTCGCGAACGTTGAAGCAGCAGTACTGGGAAACGCTCTCTGACAGAGCGAGATAGCGGATCGCAGAAAGTTCCGTGCGTTATGAAGACGCTGGAGCAGGATTCGGCCCAGAGCAGCGAGCTCTTGGCGATTGACCCACTGGTCTTGCAGCAGCAGGTTGAGCGCGAGCGTGAGCATCGGCGGGTCCGCAGCGTTCATCACGCCCGGCGCGCCGTGCGAGTCGTGCTGCAGCGCGCGCGCGAACGTGTACACATTCTTCTTCATCACGTCATGGACTGCGTGTATCATTCCAATGAGCGCGGCGCTCTTTTCAAAGCTGATGCAGCGCGTCTGCTTCAGTTTGAGCGATGCCGAGACGGAGCTCTTGGTGATCACTGCTGGCAGAGCTGGAGGTGCCGATGCGATATTTGAAGAACCCCCATTGTCAGATGCGTTACCATTAGGCTCGTGCAGGTCTCCACCGCTGCTGCGCTCCTTGCGCACGTGGTACTTGATCGTCGAAATCGGGATGCCCGTGGTCTTGGAGATTTTCTTATACCCGTAGCCGCACGCGTGGTGCTGCAGACAGAGCTGCCGCGTCACGGGCGTGAACCGGCGGTTGCGGCGGCTGGGCTTTGCATCGGCTTTCTTCAGCTTGCCGCCGACGTTGAGCGAATCGATGTGGCTACTTTCGCATCACAATACAATGAAGCAGATCAGATTCAGAAGCAAGGCCATACATCAATTATTCCATCAAGATGGACTCTGGACGCACCTGGCGGTCATTGTGTTGGTTTGCACGAAAGCTCCAGAATGACTGCTGGCCCACAGTGTTTCTCCGCAGGCGCCTGCTGCAGTCATGACATAGTTGCCGAAGAGGTGAGGCGTCGGCGTCGCTGCAATTTGCCCCCCTTCCTTCCTTCCGTCTTGCGCTTCCGCCTCGCCGTCGTCGGCGTTCGCTTCGGCATCGTCGTCGGATAAAAAACTGTTCGAGCATATTCAGATTGTTTTTCAAGATGTGTTAAATAACTCTGGGCAATATCGCCCGGGATAAATGTTATTCCAGGCGATACTGTCCAGAGTTATTTAACATGGTGAAAAATCCTTAGTATGTTTTTAGGGGAAACTTAATATCCCTAAAACAGATGACCAATTTTTAGGCTTACAACATATTATAGGTAAATAATCCTAAACACCTGTGCAGTTTCAATTGTGGTGCCACGTTCCAGCTTCATGATGAGCTTGAAGCGAAGCACTTGTGTCACTCGCTCCTGCATGTGCGTCTCCACCACTGCGCCGTCGCGCTAAGAGCCTTGCGCAGACGACCTCGCGCACCTTCACGCGTGCGTGCAATCTGGATTACAGTAGATGACGGATCGGATGCAGCAACAGCAGCAAGCGGGCGCTCCCATGGAGCACGTAGAGGGCGAGAGAGGTGTCGGCGACGAGAGTGAGCAAGAAGAGCGGGACTTTGTGCGCGCGCTCAAGAAGCAGAGCCACTTGGAGCACGACCTCAGGAAACTGCATCTCACACACCGCTACGACACCAAGCAGCTGCGCGCCAAAGTACCCTGGTACCGGTACGTTATGCTATGTGCCAAAGGCATTCCAGTCTATCTACCAGAGCTTCCATTAACATGTTCACCACTGCTGTTGTGTGCTGCTTGCTGCCAGCAACTCGTATGAAAACTCGACGCCGTTCACTGAGCTCTGTCAGCAGCAGAAGAGGCAGATCGAGATGGACTCGCCGCTCGTGATCCCGAAGGAGCTCCGGCCGCTCGGCGCAAAGCGGCGCTATCTGCGCACAGTGCAGCTCATCGCCGACCCGCTCCCGGTTGCAGCGTCGACGTCAAAGCCGCAGCCCACGACACCACAGAGTAGCGCTAGTGGCCGCTCGGTGCTATTCGAAGACACGTTGCGGAAACGAGACCCCGCTCGGCTGAAAATGCAGAAAGCCAACTCGCACGCGGTGCTTCCTGTGGCAAAATCCAAGTTACGGACGACCGCAGTGCAAAAGGCCAGAAGCAGCGAAGGGCTTGACGTTGGTGGCTATGAGGAGAGAGGGGAAATGATGGGTGGTGGTGGAGACTGCTTTGAGGAAGAACAAGAAGGCGACGACGATGAAGAAGAAGAGCCACCAGGTGAAGCCAAAGCGCTGCCACGACAGCGCGCGAGAAGCGGGAAGCTGCAGTGCAAGCCACAGTTGCTGGTGAGCAGAGAGTAAATATTGGTGTTGTTTATCTTGTGTCTGCGTAGTGGTTGTGTGTTTTGCCAACTTTTCTATGGTTGTGTGTGATCTATTCTTTAGGACCCATTGCGCACCAGCTCTACCGCCCACCCGAGGGATCACTCCGGACCACACCGACGACTTGCGCGGCAGATCTCACTGGAGGAAATGGAGGACCTGCCCAACTACAAGACGTACTTTGGCGCCAACGCCAAGCGCGAGTTCTTTGCACAGTACCAGAACCTGTATTCGCGTCCGTACCTGTTCGTCGAGTCGCCCGATCTAGTGGCATCAGCAGCAGTAGTAGCAAGCAGCACCAGCAACCAAATACCGCTCGATAGCACCGAGAGCAACTGTGTTCCGGTGTATCCGAGCTCGAGAGAGCTCAAGCGAATCTCCCAAGAGCTCACGCCGTACGGAGCAGCTGTCGCCGCAGGGACCTCGTCCGAGTCCACAACTGCAGCAGCGGGTTTGAATAGCAACGGACTGCCAACGCGAGACAAGCTGTCGCCCCGCTCGCTGTTCCTGACGTCGTGCGTAACAAAACCCCACCTCGCAGTGCCGTTCATGCTGCGCAAGCGAATGACCAAAGTGTTTGACTTTTCGTTCCAGTCGCTTGGCGATGCGTTCATCCAGGAGTTTGCGAAGTGCATTATGCAGGACCTGCCGTTTGTCGAGGAGATCCTCGTGCGCGACAACCGCCTGAGTGACGACGGGCTCAACGTACTGCTGGAGGCGATCAGTGAGGGGAGCTCGATGCTCAATCTGCTGCGTCTCGACATCTCGCAGAATGAAATGGGTGTCAAGAGCGCACACACGTTGCGCGCGTACATCGCGTCGCCCCACTGTACGCTCACGACCTTGCTGGTCGACAACGCGGATATTGACGACCGAGAGTGCGCTGCGTTCATGACCGCGTTCGAGAAGAACCTGTCGATCAAGCATCTGCGCATGAGTCGCAACTGCATTGGCAAGATGGAGCATCTAAACGTCGTGCAGCCGGATTTCACGACCGGCGGCGAAGCGATCGCGAGCATGCTGCACCGCAACCTCGTGCTCGTGCACCTGGATCTCTCGTGGAACTACCTGCGGCTCGAGAGCAGCAGCACGCTCGCCAAGTCGATCCACGAGAACCACACACTCACAGAGCTCAATTTGTCGTACAACGCGTGTGGAGACGCTGGTGCGATGGCGTTTGGCGAAGCGCTGCGCTTCAACGAGTGCCTTGAAGTGCTGGACCTGTCGTACAACAGCATTGGCTGCAAAGGCGCGATGGTGCTGGCAAATGCAATCCGAGTGAACAAGACGCTGCGCTCGCTGCAACTGAATGGGAACAACATTGGAAGGGAAGGCGGGCAGCTCATGCTCTTCGCGCTCTGCGAGAACCAGACAGAGAATGGCTGCGACGTGGGGCTTCACGCGTGCAACCTCGGTGCCAGCGTTGCGTCCATGTCCCATGGACCGTCGACTTCGTACGCGCATGCTACGGGCAGCAGCGCAGTGTCGGCGACCAACGCCGAGTTCAACATGGCGAACCTCCCGGTGTACAGCTCGACGTCGAATCGCGTGTTCAATCCGAAAGAGCCCACGGGGCGATACATCTTGAATCTGGCGGAGGCGTACGACAAGATGATCGTGATGGAGCTCGTGCGCCTGGCAAAGGTCAAGAAAGGCTGTCGGTTCCTTCGCGTCGAGCACTGGAATGGAGGCGCAGCGGCAGTGCCAGCGTCGGCAAAGAAGAATATCCAGTTGATTCGCCGCGAGCGAGACTCGGACCAACAGCAACAGCAAAATCAACAGACGCAGCCAATGCACCCTGACGACGATGGGGAGGAAAATAGCTTGGAGACGCGCGGGCTGGACGCTCTCTTTGCCAACATCGACAAGGACAAGTCGGGGTACATTGACCAGAAAGAGGTCATGAGCGTGCTCAACCGCATCGGATTGTTCCCACGCGTGGACAACCTGAGCACTGTGCTAGAGACGTTTGACTACAACAGCTCGGGGTACCTGGAAGCGGGCGAGTTCAGCGCGTTTTTGTTCCACGCCGTGTTCCAGATGATCGACGTGGACAGATCCGGGAAGATCGACGCTGACGAGATGGAAGAAGCGTTCAAGATGCTCGGGATCACGCACTACGAGCAGAAGGAGATCGCGTCGGCGATTGCGACCTACGACATCAGTAGCGACGGCGAGATCGAAGAGTCCGAGTTTATCGAGTTTATGAAAGACAGTCTGCTGGAGAAAATCAAGCTTCAGATCTGCTTGACGCCGTCATCAGCGTCATCATCACCAACTGCACCAAGAGAACCATCTACCAGTGGTGGTGGTGGTGGCCTTAGTAGCAATTCGCTCGTGAGTCTGGTCGACACGGCGACGCACAGACCCTGGGTCGTCCCCGAAGAAGGTCGCCTGGAGATCGAGTTTCTCTACGAGCGCGAAGCGTTTGCGTCCAACGAAGAAGCCCATCGCCAGTGCAAGATCTCGCAGCTCGGCATCGAGCAGCTCATCCGCAACCTCACGCAACAAGCGTCCTCCAAGAGCGAGCAGGACGAGCTCTTCCACGTCGCGATCCACGACTCGGAGATTCGCTTCACCGCGTCGCAGGCGTACCAGATGCTCGAGGCGTGCGGGTACATGAAGCCGCCCGACGAGAAGAAAGTGGAGATGATCGCGATGATCCTGCCGCAGATGCTCACTGCGAAAGAGGCGCAGATCCTGGTCTCCCGCACGCTCACGATCAAGCAGCGGTGCCGCCTCAAGGTGGAGCTCGGGAGCGCGTACTCAGTCGTGCTGGGCAACCCGACCGCGCACTACACGTTCGACCTCGCGAAGCCCAAGGACCGCATCGCGCTCAACAAGATTGCCGAGGTCGCGCAGAGCGAGAAGCTCTTCTCAAAGTTTAAGTCGGGGCGATCCGACACGTCGCAGCACGGCAACTGGGAGAATTTCCGCAACGAAGAGCTCGACGGCCAGAAAATCGTCATCACGAACGCGTTCTTCCTCGTGCTGCCTCGGCGCGGCAAGCTCTCGTTCGACTATGTGAGCACCGCGCGACCGAAGCGCGGCACGACGCCGATGAGCGCGCGGCGCTTTGAGCAGTTGATCGACGAGCTCAAGGCGAATTTAGAGCGAGGCGGCGGCAGTGGAAAGTGGAGCAGTGCAGTGGCGAAAGAGGAGAATGCAAACCGACCGAACGACGACTCTGACGACGAGAAAGAAGACGCAGAAGCGCTTGCTACTGGTCAAACTGTGGGTGGAAACAGAGACGCAAGCGCAAAGAGCCCGATGCTGGCAGCAGCAGCGGACCCCGCGGCTTCTTCCGACGCGAGCGACATGGCAGCAGCAGTCGCAACTCTGTCGAAGAAGCCGAAGAAACAGTCGCTCCTGAGTAAGCAGACGCAGTTCTGGGAGCGCACGCGCGCGTCGCTGTTCAAGCACGGCGGGTGGCAGTTTGTCAGGACCCAGGCCACGTCCAAGTTTCTGCTCCCCGACGTGACGCGCGAGAACATTGGCATGAAGCTCGTGCAGATCGAGTCGGCTGTCTGCGACCGCTGGCTTTCGTGTGAGCAGGCCGCGCAGATCATCGCGTGCATGCCCAGCGCGTACCACGCGCGGCCGGAGACGGCGCGCATCCTGTTCTCGCGGCTGATCGACCTCGACCATTTCTACCACATCTACGACTCGCTCTCGAAAGAGGACCAGTACATGTGCGCCAAGACGCTCGGGTGGCTCAACCTGTGCAACCCGATGAAGCCCGAGCGCGAGTACGCGCTGGACGTGTCGGTCTGCGATGAGCGCGAGATGACCAAGCTGCTCGTGGAGCTCGCGATCGCCGAGCCGGGTGAGAACTGGATCAACCAGCGCTTCTCCCCTGCGCGCGGCGAGCCGGGCATCCCCGGGTGGAAGCTGCCTGTGCGCTGGGAGAAAGATGACGGGAAAGACGGCGGCGTGAACCGCGCGGGCTTTCTCGAGATGGAATACTACTCGGGCCAGGACCGCGGCTGCGCGCCCGTGCTCCCGTTCCGCAAGACGCTGCTGGCCAGGACGTTGTGCGGCACCAAGCAGTACTGCCTGTAGACGGAGCGGTACGATTACAGTATTTGACCACGGGCTGACACGAGATCCACGGATGGGGGGGGATGCCACGTGGAATGAACAAACGAACCTGTGACTCGACACTCTTTCGTTGCGTCGTCGACTGACTGACTGGAGCTTGGGATCAGATCAGCAGTGTGAATATGTCAACGAAATCGTTGACATGGCTGACTGAGCACGAGAGACAGAGCGAGCGCCTGTCAGGAAAGGTGGATGGATTCCCGACTCAGACGCAGAAAGCGAGCGCGAGCCTGTCAAATCAAATGTGCAAAGGAGCGATTTGTGTGTGGAGGGGATGGGCTGCCATTCGTTTACAAAACAGGTTGTCGACGCGTGTCGTGGCTTCGAAAAACAAAGCCCAATGGGTTTTGATGATCTGATCCCCAAGTTGCTGCACGAGAGCGCGATTGGATTGGCTGCGTCTCGGCCCGCGTCGTCGAGCGTGGCGCGTTGAACGCTTTCCGTCGACTGCTCGTCTACTTGGACCTGCTGAATGCGCGAAAAGAGAGAGAACGAGAGACAGGGGACGTTGAACCTGTAAACGACCAAGTCATTCACCTCATTTGCGGCTCATTCGTTCCAGCGCATCCTTCGCTTCTTCGTCTCCATCTCCACGTGACGACACATGGCTGGGCGAATAGCGAGAGAGAAATCATTGCGGATGCGCCTCTCCTCATGCGCTTCATGTGCGTTGTGTGTGCGAACGAATGAAGGTGGGCGGACGCGTCCGTGGACCAAGTGGGCCAAACAACGAGAGTGAGTGCTGTGTGTGACCACAAGACAGAAAGCCAGGAAAAATGGAACCCCACTCACTCACTCGGCCGATGGACAGAGAACACCACTCCAGACAAGAGTCCACTTTGCTGATGGTTGCTCGGGATAGAACCGAGCCAGTCAAGGACAAAAGTGGCACGCTGAGTGCTTTGTTGGTGTGGACGGCTGGACCCAAACAAATGGATCTCGTTTCCGCCACCAGTGGTTCACCACCAGTGAACGAGCGCGAACGAGGCTCAAGGTCTTCGCCCTCACACGGCCGACTTCAAGCGCGACAGTTGCATGGGATGAGGATCAACCCTGGGTGATGCATCTACAGAGGAAAATCTTCGTGAAGAAGACGAAAGAAGAAGAGAAAACGCCAATTGACAGGTCGGTTGCGCACCTGAGCAACAGGTTTTCGTCCACTGGAATGGAACGCGCGAGGCTGCTGCGTTGGCCACCCGCGCGTTCGCGTCCGACTGACGGAACTGTGGCACGGGTGGAGCTTTGGAGCTCCGTTCGGCTCATCCAGTTGGATCTCTCTCACGGAGTGCCACGTGTGCGTGGGGTTTGTCTCTTATTTACGGAACACAAGTCTTCTTCCACTGTTGGCGCTCACCTCACTCCCAGGACCCCATCGCTCCATTCGTTCCAAACAAGCCAGCCAGCCGCAAAATCCAATCTGTCAGCAAGGACAACAGAGCGATTGGAAATCACTGTTTGATGGTGCCGACAGCGTTGTCGCAGCCAGCCAGCCGTTGATTCTTCTTGTGGTTCGGGTGAACTGGGGTTGGGCTGGTTTTGCTGCTGCTGTTGGTGTGACTTGATTGGACGGACAGCTGATAGGACGGAAGAGAGCTGGCGGTGTGACTGACTGCTGATGGAGAGATCGAGAGACAGAAAGAGCCGGCCAAGCGACTGGGTGGCGTTGGCAAATGTGTCCGTAGCTGTCTCGTCGCTTTTAAAAGTCGTCTATTTTTTGTCAAATGCCCACCCAGTTCAAGCGAGCGAGATACGAGATACTAAGAATCCGATCCGTCGAAAGCCTGTGAAAGATCCGGTCGAAGAAGTGGTCCTAGGTCCAAGTCACGCAGAAAAGAGCTTTCGATTTCGAAAAAAGGTGACCACCTGAATTCAAACCTATCATTTTTAAAAGTGAGCGATGAAGGGTCGCTGTCTCCTCGCTCGCTCAAAGTGAGGCCTGGACTAGCATTGAAGA
>JAASGK010000797.1:0-16114 GCA_023334195.1 Globisporangium emineosum
GGGCGGTAGGTGTGCTGGAGCAGGAGGCGCTCCTTCTTCGCGGTCTGCCAGGCTTGTCGGCACTGCGCCACGCGCCGTCGCAGCTCGATGACCGAGACTGTCTCGGTGTCGCTCTCCGCCTCGTCGCCTTCGTCGTCCGTCTCCATGGCTACTACAGGATATGCAAAGCGAAGTCGATTGCTTTCCTTGCCGCGCCTTGTGCATGCTTGAAGCTCTTGACTTTGTGTTGATGTCGGTCGTGCTGATTTGAATCCTACTGGGGATGGCGCGAGTGTGAACAATCAGTGAATTACTCCGCAGCACAATGACAGACGCATGGGGCATCGGCACTGTTCTCAGCATATGGGGCTACGTGATATCTGTCGAGTACTGGCGAATGCTCGATGCATGCTGACAGAGACCTTTCGTTGCACACACAAGCTTGCAGCAGCCAGAAGATCGTTGTCGACGGTTAGCATTGCCGAGTACATAGAATATGCAAGTCTAGTTGTCTGCATCCTCTCATCCTAACCTGGAAGCTCTTGGTATGGATTGCCCAGATCGTGTGTGAGGCGATTCCGTTGGTCTGGATGTTTTTGTGCGGAGTGGACGGAGTGTTTGTTGTGGCGGATTTGAAATATGTGCACCAGTCTTCTTGATCGTTTGGGCTAAGGCTTCGGCCGTTTCACGTTAAGTTGCCACGTTGCCTTGTATTAGGAATATTAGCAGATTTTCTTTGGGATTGTACGGCTTCCAGTGGCCTTCGGAGAAGCTTATCCGCCGAGTAACCAAGTGGTCTCGCTCTCTCTTGAACTGGCCTTCATTCCCATTTGCTAGAGCCGCACGATCAAGTCGTTGCGGTGAGGCAGCCACATGAGAGTTCATTATCCAATTCTCACCATCCAAGACACGCTCTGGATACACCCCATCGCCCGCCTCGGTCGATATCGTCATATAACCCCCCATCGTTTGAAGTCAAGTCCGCCAAAGGATGGGTGTCGCATCCGTGCGCGTCGTCAAGCTCGCTCTCTGCGCTGCTGTAGCAATCGCCGTCTCTCAGCCTCTTCTCGGCAGAGTCTCCGCTCAAGATGCTGGCGATTCCGGGAATGTGGTCGGCTGGGCCGACGAGGGCGACAGCAGCACCGTTATGTGCGTCCAAATGTTCAAGTTCCTTCTCGACAGCGGCGGTGTGAAGATCCAAGACGGCGAAGTCGCCACAGGGTCGCTGCTGGTGAACCCAAAGTATGCTGCGTACGCTGACGCGATGTTGAAAGATGCCGCGCTCACTGGACAAGGCGTGACCACCAGCATCGACTCGACGACGAGGAAAGTCACTCTCCGCACCGATGGCGGAGCAGCGCAATCCGACAACGGTGAGCTAATCAACCTCAACTTGTTCTTGAAGATATCGATCGATGCGTTTGCCAAGGATCTTCCGCCGGTTTGCAAGGACATCCTCATCAAGCGACTGGTTGTGAGTTCAGGTGCTGGTGGTGGCGTCGGTGACCCGCACCTCACAACGCTCGACCACGTCAACTACGACTTCCAGAAGCCTGGGGTATTTCGCCTGTTTGAGTCCAACAACCTCCTTGTGCAGGTCTTCCAGCACAAGTGCACCCCCGTGCTGTACATGGGCGAGCGCGGTCCAAGCTGCTACCAAGGCGTTGCTGTTTCTTTCGCCGGCTCGGTGGCGAAATTTTTCATCGCGAACGACAAGATCACGCTGGGCAAAGGCACGAGCAGCCTCGAGTGGCTCTCCGTGCACAAGATCAACGGCCGGACTGATGGTTACCGCGTGTTCACGCGAGTGGACGAATCCACGTACGTCGACATCATGCTCACGCGCTGGATCAACAACTATCCGCTGCTCAACGTCGCGCTGCGTGTGTCTCCATACTTCAAAGACTTGAGCGTCCACGGTCTCCTGGGGAACTGGAACGGGATCAAGACGGATGACATCAAGGACAACAACATCCTGGCACAGCTGCACGGCTTCAATCTCACGGACAATCTCTTCACCTGCACTGAAGGTGGTTGCGAAAAGTATATGGGCCAGCCAACGCAGAAGGACCTCAACGCGGCCAAAGTCCCGTCTGACATGAAGCTCCTGCACCAGGGCTTCACACCGGTCCTTGCTTCCGACATCCCAGTCAATTCCTTCACACCAGTGCTCACCAGCACCGCGACGACCAAGTTGCTTCGCCGCCGTCGAGTTGAAGATCACGATCTGGAATACGCCAAGCAGATCGAGAAGCGAGCGCACGAACTCTGCTACCAAGTGTTCAACCAAACGACTGCTTGCGTGCAGTACGTGACCAACACGACCAACTACGTTGAAGCCGTTTGCATCGGCGACTCGATCATGGTGGGCGACCTCTCGATCGTGGACAACACCAAGCTGTCGTACCTACGCGACTGCCGTCGAGAGCTCGACGCGCGTATTGAATCGAACGTGACGACTCCAGCTGAGACAGCGCAGCTCATGGCTGACCGGACCGCGCTCTACTTTGGTGACACTGGCAAGTGCCCGAACGATTGCAACGGCCACGGGTTGTGCCTCGCGGCGGCGTGCAAGTGCGATCTGGGCTTCACCGGCTTCTCGTGCGACATTGCCGTATACTAGCGTCGATATCCCCCTGATCCTACTGGGCTCCTGCTGTAGTCAGTCTGTATGCGTACTTCCTTATCACCTTCCACACGTTTGTGTGTGATCTGCATGAATACCAATCATAATAAGCCTGTATCACGAGTTAGACAGCGTCAGGGCACAAATTCAGTGTTACCTGGAGAATGTATTACCGTGTATCTTGGTGCTCGCTACAGTTCTGGCACGCCATTCTCGTTCTCATTTGGTTCGCAGTCAACCCCTCCTTGCAACCGGCATGACGGGGCGAGTCGTCACAGTAACGAAACGAAGTTGCCGCAGCAAACTCCCTGAGAGGCTCATCTGCAGTTCATGAGACTGCAATCGAAACCACTCCAGCACATCGCAAAGCATCTCGTCACGGCGCTCGCGAGTTGCAGCAGACACTGCGATGAGCTGGACGCAGACAGCAGCACTCGCAACTTGGACATCCACCGATTGGTCGTTCGCAGATTCTCCTTGCCTCAGCAGTTTCTGGAGCCAGTCGCACACGCAGAGCACGTAGTCCGCACTCGTGCTGCCAGGCGCATCGTGTGCGATGCTGTCTCTGGCTTTTGATACCTTCAAGGTAATGGATTCAGCAAAGACGACTGCGATTGCTCCGACCATTCTGAGTAGCGCGGCTTTGCCTTGCGAGTTCTCACTTGCCGCAAAAGCGTCTTGGAAACGCTCAATTGGGTATAACTTCATCGTTTGCCGATGCTCGTACACCGTCGCCAACAGTTCGAGGCCTTTGCAGACCTCAAAGACGAGATCGTTCTCATCCTGGGCCATCTTTCGCTTGGCTAGTGGGATAATAAAGTTCTCCCACACCTTGGTAGCGAACTCGCCAGTAAAAGCAGGATCCTCGGCGTCGACTTCCAGCAACGAGTCTGCGTGGATGTACTTGGCTATCTGGTGGAGAATATTCAGACTGGAGTGCTGAAACAGGAGCTCCTGTCGCCGACCAGACTGGGTTGTGATGACAGCGAGCGCGTGGTGAATCGTATCCCTCAGCAGAACTTCCTGCGCTCGACCTCGCTTGTCGTACTCGATCCAGAGGAGCTCTGGCGCGACCTCCACGATGAAGCACGTGAAATACAGCCCTTTGATGTTCGGGTTCCTTCTCAGCAGATCAAACAGCAGCACGCGGGCGCACTCGTCAAAGCCAATAGCTTTGCAAATCCTGGTGTAGAACAAGCACACGTGCGCGATAAACTCCTTGTCGTGGCTCACGGCATTCTTGTGTGCGTGAGCTGACTGCACCTGGGCGAATACGTCGGTTGGTGCCGACGCGGCTTCCCTCTCACCCAGAAGCAACGAGCGCAAATACTCCAGGCATTCAGCGAGCAGGTACTTGTCGGCTTCCGCCACTGCTTGCACGTCGTCACTCTGATTGTTTACCCCGACGAGCCCCAGTAGGACTTGATGAGCCAAGAAACACACGCCAAGCGCGTGGTTTTCAATCAAATGCCGTACTCTCGGGGATCGGAGAACGATGCAAGTCCCCTTCACCAACACCATCGGGGAAATATCCTTCTTCCGGTAGTCAGCAGCAAGAAACCTGCAGAATTTGGCCTACACACACAAGAAGTTTGATCACAAGAAAAAGCGGATGTCAGAGTCGCCTCGTAATCAATTCACAGCACAGAGGTCAGGCTCGAAAACTTACCACAAGGATTGAGTCGGAGGCGCCTTGCTTTGCGCTGTACCTTAGCAACACAGTAAGCGTCCGCGATACGAACACGTCGTCCGTCTTTTCGTTTTCCTTGTCCTTGCGCGCAATATCGTGCTGAAACGCGACCAGATGCTTTGTTTGCGGGTCGATCGGCTCCAGCTTCGGCTGCACAAGTTGCGGTGCAGTAGAAGACACGTCCTTACCACCAGCCTTCGCATTGGAGTTTTCGACAGAGTCTTTCTTTTCGTTGTTGCTGATAGTCTCAGTGCTTTCTGGCAAAGCGTCGTCTTCATGCAGTTTCTGCCTTTTCGAGGAAGTCTTGCCAGTCGAAGAGCACGTGTTGCTCTGCACCCCATCGCTCTCCACAGGATCAGCCGAGAGCGATGATTCAGCACGTGGGCGCTTCTTCGGCGATGACTGATCGCGGCTATCATCTTGCCCACTGGCTGCGACTCCCGTCTCCGCATTCAATTGCACAGCCGCAATAGTTGTGTCGCTCTTACTTGCGTCCACGAGAACTGGAGGTTGTGTAGGTAGTAGCTTCTCATGCGTCTCACTGCCATCAGGAATCTTCTCTACTTGTCTCGCAGAATTTCTCACAAGTTTTGTCAAAATGCTCTCTTCTTGTGGATCCTCATCGATTCTTTGCGCAACATGTGCTCCAGTTGGCTTTGCTGGAGGCGGACTCAGCGTCGCCTTCTCGATGGGCACTTCTGACTCAACATCCTGGGGCTCGTAATCCATCCCATGGTCTTCTTCGGAGTCCGAGCTGCTGCCACTGCTATCACTTCCGTTACTGTCGCTAGAGCTGCTCAAGCTGAGCGTCGATGCTCCATTCGCTTTCACAGTGTCTCCAGAAACAAGGGTGCTGTCTCCAACCTGATCACCACCGATGCGCTCATCAATAGCAGCTTGAACACCCACCACCACTAACTGAGTTAGCCTCTGTGGTGATCTGGCTCCGCCGGAATTTGACTCGAGTTGATTTCGATCCGGAACTCCAATCGCGTCTGCAGCAGGTACAGCTTCCTGGTACGGCAGTAAGTTCTCTGGTGTACTTGCAGGCGAAGGTGTTGGTGGATCTTTGGAGAGGGCAGTCTCGTCGATATCGCAGGCAGTTAATTTCACCTCAGCACTCGCACCTTGATCTTTCACCGCTGCTTCTCTTTCCGTGTCGGAGGGAGATGGTCCTTGCTTCTCACTCTCTTCTTCGTCAGAACTGCTTGGCAACTCGACATCCCCAACAAAGTCCTTCTCCGTTGATGAAGAGCTTGTCGTCACTTCAACACTGCCCGACTCTGGACGAGCGACGGTCTCATCGGCGAGAACATTGGGAGCTGCTGATCTGCTCTCCTCAGCGACCTTAATCGGGTGTTCGCTACTCTTCGTTCCGTCGTCAAGGCTGCTTGTCGGGTTGATGGCGACGTCATCAACAGTATCATTGGCACCAGAGGGTGATGGCGGAGAAGGCTTGTCGGTATGGTTTTCGAGCTCTTCATCATCCGAGCTGCTTGCCAATTCATCATCAATGGCGGCGCCAATGGGATCATCCACAGCAGAACCGGTAGCTAGGACTTGTTTGGCACCAGGCTTGTCGACTTTATCATCTGAGCTGCTGGCTAGCTCGTCATCGATGGCTTTTGCGACAGGGTTGATGTTCACTGCAAAAAGTGCTCCTTCGGGACGAATTGCTTGATCGGTACTGTCTTCTTCATCCGAGCTGCTTGCCAACTCGTCATCAACAGCAGCGCCGATAGGGTCATGCTTAGTGAAGGCAACCTCCACTACTGATTGAACAGCAGGGTCCGCAACGTCTTCTTCATCGGAGCTGCTAGCCAGTTCGCCGTCAATAGCGGCAGAAATGGGATCCTTGATGGCCGAGAAAGTCGAAGTCGTAGGCTGAGCTGTAGTCATCTTATCTGTTTCTTCGTCAGAGCTGCTGGTGAGTTCGTCATCGATGGCTGCAGTAACGACGGCGTCAGTACCTGGGGCTGTTGAAGCATGATCCTTAGGTACCTCCTCTTCGTCATCCTCTGAGATACTGGCCAGTTCATTATCAATGGCAGCAGCAACCGCAGTGCCAGCCACTTGGATTGTTGACACATAATTCTCAGGTTTGTCCTCTTCGTCGTTGTCTGAGCTACTCGTCAGTTCGTCGTCAATCGCTGCACTGATGGGATCCTTGCTGACAGTAGCTACTGTGGTGGGTCCCGCTGGGGTCTTCGATGGCGATGCTTGGCTCAATTCCTCTTCCTCGTCGCTGGATGCCAACTCGTCGTCTATTGCGGCGCTGACAGCGTCACCGATGAGCGGCATCGCACGTTTCGGCGAAGCTGCCTCTGTTCTGTCTTCTTCGTCATCACTGCTACCAAAATCAAGCTCCTTATCGATTTCATCGCACACTGCAGCATCAAGAGCGACGGATCTTCGCGCTGGAAGCGGATTCGCCAGCTCGTTGTTCTGCTGCTTTGAATTTGCCACACCAGGTTGGCCGCCTTCCATGTCTTCATCGTCGCTGTCACTAAAATCCAGCTCGGCATCAATCTCGGCGCCAACTGCATCAATCTGATCTTCTGCCAAAGGCTTCGGGTGGTTCTGAGTTGCTGGAACCGGATTATCGCTCGTGCTCTCGCCATCGGGTTTCCTGCTCAAGGACGACGATGACTCGGTAAGATCTGTACTTTCACTTCTTGACTCCGAAATTTCTGCATGATCCCGTGCTATCGTAGCTTGCTCGATTTTTGAACTCGCACCTGCAAAAACGTTCTCTTCCGACTCTTTTTGTTTCATCTCAGCAGCCTGAATTGCGCTTCTCTCTCCTCTATCACTCTCACCATTTTCTATTGTACAGCTCGCTGCAACGCCAGTCTCCATATCGGCACGCGCTTGAGTTGCTCGCACCATCTCATCGTCTTTAACATCACTCTTGTTCACCAGCTGAGCCTGTTTTGCCAGCAGCGCACTTGGCTTCGGCTGTTCACCTCGTCCAGTCGATTCAAACGAACGTTTTCGCTTGCGCGACACCATCGTCTTCGCTTCCTCGACGTCTGCTGCTACTGCGCTTGGTGATCTCGAAGTCGCACTGACTCCGCCACTCTGCTGACTTGAGCGGCTGTTAAATATTCTATCCACGCTGTTCTCCTCCGGCAGCAGGTCGCACTGGCAGCCAAATTCTGCTGCACTGGGCTTCTCTGTCTGCAAGCCAACACTCACTGCAGCGGCTGACACCACGCGAATCTCACCCGATACTGTCGTCTGCGAGCCGCTGTCGACGCATTTCTTCGAAATCTCCACTTGGGCTAGCATTCCTGTCTCCGTCGCTGCAACCACTCGCTCTTCTGCTGCCACCTTTGTCTGCGTCACCGCGTCTAAAAAGCTCTTTACACTTGTCGGATAGGACTGTGTCACCATATCTTGGGAGTTCTTCTTGGCGTTCTGGATTTCCGCTTGAACTCCGATGCTGTTCGTCTCCACTGCAGGCTTCTCCTCAATACTGGCCGCCACATTGCTAACAGCAGTAGCAGCAGTACTGCCACCACGCCCGCGACCACGCCCTCGTCCGCCCTTGCCTCGTCCTGTTGCCGGTCCTTCTGTGTATCTACCTGGCACCTGTTCTCCACCACTACCACTCTGCTTCTGGATCAGCTTCAGCTTCTTCTCGCTCGCCTGCTGGACTGTCTTGAGCTGCTCGACCTCGCCCATGAGCGCCTCGACTTTGAGACGGTACTCGCGCAACCGCATCGCGGCCTCTCTTAGCTTGACCTTCGTGAGTTTCTTGTACTCCTCGGCGCGCGCGACCTGCTTCTCCAGCTTGGCGATCGAGTGCGCCTGCTTCTCGATGATCTGCGAGTGCGAGATCTGTCCCGCAACGGGCGTCTCGGCGAGCTCCGCCATCGCGTCCAGCTCGTCGTCGTCCATCAGGATCTCCATCAGCGCCGCGCTGTCGGCACCGCCACCAAAAGCAGCATGGGATGCGTCGCCAGCGGCAACAGCAGCGCTGTCGTCCACGTCCATCGCCAGCGCGCCATCCATTCCCATACACTATGCCGATTGGAATGGCAATTCCAATCAACAAAATATAAAAATGATTGGAGAAATCGAGATGCCGAGCCTGAAATAATGTGTACCACAGTAATTAGAGAAAATGGACGAGCTCTACTGCACTATTAGAAATAGTGCCCCCGCTATGATATGGAAATCAGAAACAAAACCATGTTCAACCAGAGAAGGTAACCAAGAAAAGAGAAAGACACGAGCAGTCATGCAGGAGAAGCGGAAGCGCTCGCCGGACGCTGACGATGAGGTTCACGGCGTCAAATGCGCCACTAGCAGTATGAGCGACAGTTGCTGCAGGACCCACGCGATCAAGCGCTTCGCTGCGTCAGAGTGGGACACTCCAAGCCCAGTGGACGAAGAGCGCCATACTGATCATCAAAGGGAGCTACATCTACTCAGAACATCAGAGGTACGACAGCTTTGCCATGCATGTGTTGCTGGTGTGTGTGGTTGTGCTGACCTTGTGGTGGCTGGCATGTTGCATATATTG
This sequence comes from Globisporangium emineosum, assembly GCA_023334195.1. NCBI lineage: Eukaryota > Oomycota > Peronosporomycetes > Pythiales > Pythiaceae > Globisporangium > Globisporangium emineosum. The sequence continues at coordinate 8,827 of JAASGK010000797.1, forward strand.
TAATAGTCGGGACGACTGCAAGCTGCGAAGGAGGGTACCGAGAGCAAGTAAGTACACTTTGCGGATCAAGGTCATTTCGCGTTATTAGATTCATATGGGAATGATGAGTTTGACTTGCTATGTGTATGTACATGCAGACATCAACTTGCCAGCTATGACCGACGCTTGGGTCTCCTTGCTTTTAGTAGAACTCTGACAGAGGACGAGGCGACGCGCGTTGAACGGCGACTGCAGAAGCTATGGAGCAGTCCACAGGAGGAGATGATCTCCAAGAGAGGACCGAAGTTATCGTCACTATCGAGAACCTCAGCGCAGCAAAGCCACCGAGCACTGCAGCTGAAGGACATGGCGAGACCTGATCAATACGGTAGTGTCGCTACGCTCGCTCAAGATCTGTCCAAGAGAGAAGCGCAGGACTGGCAACCCTCAGTGCCACACACGCATCGGGTTCTCAACGACGGATCATCCAGAGGAGATGCTGCGGTGCAGGTACTCGCTGTTCGCTCTCTGTGGACGAACATCACGGATTTCATGACTGGTCTCCCGTTCGCCGTGCTGCAATTTGAGAAACAAGCCGCGCCAAAGTACAGCACTCGACGCAAAGCCGCGTACAAGTCAAAGGTGTTCTTCCCGTTAAACGTGGTCGACGACTGGTTCCCAAAGACTCACGGTTGGCTGTCTCAGCTCGCGATAGCAGAAGGCAACCTGAAGATTCTCGGCATGATCCGTCAGCTACGTCATAGCTCTCATTATCGAGCAAACCCGAAGCTGGACTTTGGCCAAGTGATGCGCTGCGCCATCTGGTACAAACGCTGGCGGATTTTGCAATGGCTCTGCCAAGTACTTCCTCGCGATCCCGAGTGGCAGTGGGAACCAGATTTGATGAGCTACGCGCTCTTCCATCGCAATTTCTCGCTGATGGACTGGCTGTTTGAAATATGTCCCGACAACTCGATCAAGCTCAGTGCGCGAAAAGTGGAGATTGAAGCGTCTGGAGACCTGGGAATGGTGAGGTGGCTTCACGAACATCACTACAACTTCAGTGTGTGGATAATGAACGCTGCTGCTGCGAAGGGAAGCCTTGATGTAGTGCGTTTTCTGCATGAACATCGTTCCGAGGGTTGCACGACCGATGCGATGGATCTTGCGGCTCGGTATGGACATCTTCAAGTCATCGAGTTTCTCCACGCAAATCGCACAGAAGGCTGCACTCCAAGCGCCTTGAAAGGCGCTGCACAGAACGGACATCTCGACATTGTCAGATTTCTTGAGAGACGGACAGAGAGTAGTTCTACAGCAGGCGCGTTCAAGGTCGCAGTGGAAAACAAAAGACAAGACGTGTCGCATACTTGCGAAATATTCACAGATTATGAGAAAGCAGTAGTATTATGAGGAGACAAAGCGAGCGTCGATGAAGGAGTACAACATTTTCGTTTGCTAAACAAAATTGCCGACACAAGACACGTACAGTATCCTGCTTGCCAAGTGGTACTGCTAAAAGGCAAAAGGTGGTGAAATCGAGGCGATCTTCGCGTGAGCAATTGACTCAACAATACCATCTACATTGTGACAAAACACGAAGCAATGTGAAGTCACATAGGAGGACCAACTTTACACTCCAGTTGACGATAATTCAACGCACACATTGAGCCCCCAGGTCTCTTTGTCGATGCCCACTTGTCTGTCGTTGCCACTACTGCGGAACAACAGTTTGATTGGGTTCAGACGCGCACCACCTTCCAGGGCAATTCAAATCACAATGCGATCAACTTCAGCACAAAACCAAGATAGCCAGGCTATCCGCCGACGGCGAGTTTTCGGCAGCTGCTAGCATGCCCGTGGCCCGATAGTGGAAGCGATCGGCTTTGTTCTGTCGATTCGCATTCTGCAGTTGCGATGCTGATCAAAGGGTGGAAGGTGATCTGAAGTTTCATTTACGAGAGAAGGTTGCCAACGCAGTGGCAAAACACAAAACAACTTTTTGATACACGTACTCGAGTATTGTTTGGTGAGATCAGCGTTCACATTCCAGATATTTTCTCATTGCTCCTGCATTCGGTAACCTAGGCAGAGGTCCGTTTATATGTCTTCTTTAACATGGGATCGAAACCAGAGACTACCAGTCTGCAGTACATTCACCTCCTGTCTTCTTTGTCGATACCCAGTATGCCTGTCGTTGCCATCACCACTGTGATTTGAAAAGTCCTCTTAATTGTAGCGAAACTCGCGCCACTCCTAGTAGAAATCAAATCGTGCCGCGATCATCTCCACCACAAAGTCAGAATCAAGCAAGCAATTTTCCTCGCTGATGCAAAACATGCACCGGAAAAGCATGGCGCAGTGGTCGCGGAGGATCTGGACCACCTCGGCTGTCACCGGCTTCATGGTCTTGTGGCGTGTTTCAACATCCTCAAATGCTGGCTGAAGATGCTCTGTGACCTATTCTGGGTGATGGCCATCATGGTAGCCCTCACTTCCGCACATCAAACTCATGGAATGCGTCCACACTTGCTCGTTTAGGGTTAGCACACGTAGGAACGCCTTTGGGTCCAAAAGGATCAGGTTCAACTCGATGTATCCGATGAGGGTGGAAAAGCGGTACCCAGGTTCATCACCAAGTTGTGCGAACTCGTAGAAGGCTCCCATGTCTCATGGTCGCGCTTGCTCTTCTCTTCGTCGGAACTCTTGTCGGTCGCCGTGAACCCCTTCAACGCATCTGTAAGGCATCGCGCGAAGTGGTAGACGACCTTGAGCTCCTTGTCACCAATCTTTTCCACTCGCTTGCCGTTGGCTCGGGCGTGTGCTTTGGCGATGACGTCGCCGAGAGACCCTCACGGCAGCCTGTAAGCCAGATGGGTGCTCATTACCTCTTGCTTCTTGCGCTAATCGGTGTGAAGTGCTGTAGCAGAGTGGCTGGTTCTTCGTGTCACGTGGTGGGTCTTGCCAACCAGAGCGCAAAAGTAAAAATGAAATACTCGTGGTGACCCCGGGAATGATCTGAAAGGACCAGTGGCCAAAAATGACTTGGAACGGTTCCAGCCACAGGGTTGTCAGAGGGGGATGCGTTGAAACTGGAAGGTGCATCACGAGCACTTACCAAATGTGGGCACCTTGCTCAAAACTGGCGAATACAAACTCTCGACCATGAACGAATGACACAACTCCACGCAGCATCAAGGCCAACAGAAACTAAACTTTTAGCACATAGTTAGTAGACTTTGACGCGGGCAACAGGAATTCTTGAGCACGCGGTTATGGTGCAACATATGAGCAGTACCTTTCGAGGCCCTTATCAGAATAAAGGCCACGGCACAGAACACATGAGTTTTGGGAGCACTCCACCACACATGACTCTTCATGTTGTCGAGTGTGTGGATGATGGATAACTGCTGATGTTTACGGGTGCCTCCACGCATGCATCTCGCACAAAAAGAATTTTTGCGCGCCATGGGCACATCCCCCTGAGGGTCGCTCAGTGAGTTCATCAAGTGCATACGCGCTCCGATTAAAGGCAAACACAAGTTGGTTTAGGAGGAAAAGCAGCTGAAAAAGCTCCAACACTTTGTGCGCTGCCGCCGCAATGTCCTCTTGTAGTAGTACGCTACGAGCAACAATTCCTCGGGAAGAAGAACAGAGCGACATTTAGGACGAAATCGGCTACTACGACAGTCTCGTTGAGGGTTACATCGAGCTGAACTGATCCTCATGGGCCCGAACGAGTTCACACCGATAGTAATGTGTGACAGGCAGCACTGGAGAAGTGCGATGGAGACAATAATTTCAGGAGACAAGTATACCGCCGCATAGAACCGTCTCATCCACCAGAGTGGCTCGACGAAGCCACAGCAGCGAACTGTTGCGGCTTCTACGCGACTATTTCTCCAAGATTTCCCGGTGCATGTACAGCATCAGTGACCACAATCACCAGGTCGTCGAGGGGACGATCACGCAGTGCTTCTGCTTCGCTTGGCGACCTGTATAAGGTGAAACAAAGGTAACTCAGACACGACATTGTGATGAAATTGAAGAGCATTTTGTTTTTATGATCCATACGTACTGGAATGTTGTCAAAAATGCTCACAGCACGACGATAAAAATTCTTGATCACCTCCAGATTTCATATTGAAGGGATGGTTATTCTACAGTAGTATATCGGTAGTCTTGAGAATGCTCAGTCGAGTTGTCCTGAAACTCAGGACACTCCCATATAGATCTCTCAAGTTGTGCTGCATTAAACTCGTAGATTCACGGAGTCAAACATAATTCACCCTTAGTGGTTCCGCGTTCTCTTGCTAACAGTATCAGTATCGTCAGCCACTCGCTTCCTTTTGCTCGCGCTTCTACTTTTCACGACGTTTCCACCAACTGAATATGCACCAGCAGGACTGCGCAACATACCCCACTTGGCGAGGAAACTGTCCACTTCCTCGCTTAAAGCTTTGCTAGAGTGCTGTAACTCTGGCTTGTGGGTCAGCATCCAATCGACCACATGCACATGACCTTGTCCCATCGCACTACGCAGATCACTTGCCGCCAGTGTACTCTTTCGAAAGTTCCCCGTGGCGTCAAACCACTTCAGAGCCTCGAAGCGGTCTCTGGTCATCGCAGCACGAACTGCCCGGCTACCAGTACGTTCACCACCGGCGAGCGAACTCGTCTCCAGCCACTGTAAGATGTGGACGTGGTTCGCTTTCGCAGCACACACCATCGCACTCTTCCACAGCGAGTGTTCATTCGACGGAAGCTTCAGCAGAAACGAGCTCGCATTCGAACGCACCCACTTCACGACGCTCAGGTGGCCGTACAAACTCGCGGTCGATATCACCTTGTTGACGCTGAACTGGAACCGCTTCTTCGAAATCACAGCTGACATCTTCGTGAAAATGAACTCGAGCAACTTGATCTGCTGGTGCTTTGCAGCCCAGCGAAGGACGCGGAAGTCGAGCCACTCCGGGTGTTTCTCGAGGAAGAGCCGCACGATGGAGCCAGCTTTCGTGTTTACCATGATTCGCACCAGGTTGGCTTTCGTGAAGACGCTCGACATGCCGATCTCGACGAAGCGATGCAGGAGATCGACGTGTCGAAAGCGCGCTGCCCAGGCGCTGAGCCACTTTGCTTCCAGGCACAGCTGCGGACGATGCTTCAGAATCAGCTCGACGTACGGTCGCTTCCATCGAACATCCTCTTTGCTTACGGCCCACGGGAAACAGTTGGACTTGCCAGTGTTCTGTGGACTAATAGTGTTTTGCATCACAAATTCCCGATGCGCGACAAACTTGTATGGGTACTCAGTTTCCGTGAGGATCCACTCGATCAGCTCGAGCTTTTCGAATTCGCGACTGGCAGGAGGCGAGTCGTAGGAACGCAGCTGGAACGGTCGACCAGTTTGCACCAGCCACTTTGCCAGATCCACTCGATCAAAGAACACGGCGTACTCGACGGCTCTGACGTCCCACTGACCGTGCTCCTCCGCGAGGAACTGAACCATTTCGATGCTGCCGGAAGCGCACGCCTCTCGGAATGCAGTGGGAGGGAACGTGTAACCGCTCGGACACTGTCCAAGCATCCACTTGACGAGATCCACATCCTTCGAAAAACAAGCTGTCGAGATGTACTTGGGGTCCAAGCGCAAGCCCTTGCTGTCGACCAGCCACCGCACAATGTTCCAAAAAGGCTGCAAGACCACCATCTGCATCAGAGACTCGTGGTAAGGAGTACTAGGAAATTGCTCGTAGATCCACTTGATCATATCCAGATGGCCTCGCCTGGCTGCGAGCTGGACATGGTCGTACGAGCAATTGCCGAACTTTCCCGTCGCATGCAGCCATTTCGCGATCTCGAGACGACCACTTTTCACGACCGCTCTCTGGACGGCGCTCAAATCGAAAAGCTGCACGCCATTCTCGATCAACCACTGAAGCACTTCCCAATGACCACATTTCGCAGCTTGGAAGGTCGCGAACGCCGAGAACTCCCATTTGTACTTGGTGCGCGAGCTCCACAGCACCTTGAGGAGCTCCAAGTCACCTAACTCCACTGCATACGATACTGCGTCATACAGTTCGAGAGGGTCATTACGCTGGCCAAGGTATACCGGAGCTAGTCCCTTGCGAGTGGCGAAGCAGCGTCTCTCCGTTTCACCATCGTGGGCCACCCACGCCATGATCTCCATCTCTTTGTCGAAAGGCACGAGCACGTGGATGTTAAACTCGGGTTCCACCTCGGTCACTTGGAAAATGTCCGCAATCCACTGCACGATCTCCAAGTTGCCGCGGGACGCAGCTTCCTCCACCATTAGGCACGGGTCGTACGACATGACGTTGGTGGCTGTGTGGAGCCACTGTACTGTATGCAGATCTCCAAGCCTCGCTCCGGTGGCCATCACTGCATTGGGGAGGAAATCGGGTCGGAACGAGTTGACCCAGTGCATCAGCTGCGTCTCGCGCGCACGCTCCTCCGAGTTAAATGCGCTCTTAGCGTACTCCTCGTAGGAGAAGCGGTCTTGTTTGGCGCTGATGCGGAGCTTAAACATCGCGTTCATGCAGCCGTGCGCTGCGGCGCAGTAGAGCACGAGTGGACTCTCGCGCAGATCAAAGTGTGGCCGCGTGTACAGCGTGTGCTCGAGGCTCTTGACATCGAACTCGAGCGCGTACACCGCCCAGTAGACGAGATCGCTTAGTGTCAAGCAGCTCAGCACGCCCTGGAACGCAGGCTCCGTGAGCAGCAGTAGCTCCAAGCGCGCCACCATCGCTCTGGTTCTTTGAAAATGGAATCACGCAATTTAAAAAATACGATTTATCATTGGCTGAAAATAATCTTGGAATGGTTTGATTCGCTATAAAAATGGCGGGAACGAACTGCAGTTCTACGGTGTCACAAAAGTGGGTGCAGTTTTTTTAGCTTTGTTATTTTTGGCATTTTTTATGAACAAAACAGCACTTTTACAGTGTTAAACCCTGTTTCAGATAATAAGTAACTTGGAAAATCAAAAATCAGGATACAATTTTGAAAGCTCGTTTTCGACGTCACATATGAAGAATTCGTGCCGCGTGATGATTGGTTAAAAAATACGAATTTCTGCGCTTCCAATTGAGCTCTCACACACCAGTTTTTGCCGACTTGATCGAACGCAACAAGCAGTGGAGCATGGCGGGCACGAGCGAGCCAAGCGAAGCAGACGCACGAAAGTGGAAGTGCAGAGTGATCAGCGAAGGCCTAGCTCACGCCATCGACGACGTCCGTACGTTTTTCGAGCGCGAAGCCCGAGAGAAGAAGTCTCCCTTGCTTA
>JAASGK010000798.1:0-16108 GCA_023334195.1 Globisporangium emineosum
GTTCACAAATGGATCTATAAGCTCTGAAAACAGCTCGTCCGGAAACTCATTTTTACGCGCGAAATTCAAATGTTTGAGAATTTTTGGGGATGTCCCTAAGATTTTGGCGCGCACTGTACGAAAGTGATAGATATTCGATACACATGAGTGAGCCCTGGAAATAAAAACATGATTGCGGATCTCAACTGTGCTTCACTTTCTTGCTCACCGTATTCAAATGTGCACTTGCCTGACTGCTGATGTTGGAAAAGGTATGTGATATTTTTAGCCAATTAGAATGGCTTTCGGAGTGATTGACCTTATTGAGGTCAGTTGTGATAAATATCCGAAGTCAGTATCCTAGCAAAAGATACAGAAACCTCTCAAATTTGATTGCAGCGCGTTCCGGATGTCCCAGATGATTAAGTTCGTTTTCTATCACAGCGACGCACCTACCGCGCAGCACTGTCATCACTCTATTTATAGCCCTGTGCTGCAACAATGCATGCACACACAATTTCCAACATGCAGCAACTCCGCGTGGTGAGTGTGAGCGACGCGAAGGAGTGGCTGCTGCCGTTGCGCGAAGGCGAGCAGCAACTCCAGGTGGCCACCCTCAAGCGCCTGGTGCTCGAACAGCAGCTGCACTTGACAGCGTCCATACCGAACGGCGCGCGAAAGAACAGACGGACGCATCGTCATGAAGAGAGCAAATCTGAGAGCAACAACGAAGATGAGGACGATGACGAGAACGACAGCACCGACGAAGGCGGCGACTCGTACGTGATGTTCCGCGGACGCATCCTCGCGGACATGGACTTCTTCGACCTCAACACGCTCACAGCGTCCGACTTTTTCGTGTTTGCGCAAGAGAAGCAAGAGGACGAAGAGGTCCAAGAGGACGAAGCGAAAGTGGCGGCGCAGGAGCATGATGAAAGTGACGCAAAGCCTATTGGGAGAAGCCGCAAGCGGAAGCGCAGCGGAGTCGTAGAGACAGCTGCAGGAAACACAGTCGACCAAGAAGAGAAAGCGTGGCAGCTCATCGAGATGGGCTTTGGCGCCTCGCAAGTGCAGAGCGCGCTGCAGCAAGCTGGTTTCGACCTGGCGAGCGCCATTGCGATCTTGACTGGTGATGAGAGTGCGATTGCCATGTCGAGCGCTGGCAGCAACAGCGATCTCATTGATACCAGTGTCAGAGAGCTGGTGCTTGATCACCCGGAGCTCCAAGTGCTGCAGCCTGCGCTCGGACAGCTCCAGGCGCTGAGCGTGCAACAAGTGGCTGCGTCCGACGTCTTCCAGGCGCTCCTGCTCCTGAAGGAGAACGTCCCGAACGAGTCGCTCGCGCAGCTGAATGCGAACCCGTGTGCCGCCATCCAGTTCTTCAAGTTGCCTCCACAGTCATTACCGTTGTCAGCACCACCAGCAGCAGGAGCAAGAAGAAGAGAATCCAGCTCACGAAATGCCAGGAAGAGCGAAAGTGCGGTGATCGACCTTGTTGACGACGCTTCTGAGCAGACAGAGCGCCAATATGCGGACCGCAGCGGTGGTGGTGACAGAGCTGATGACTCAGGCGACCTCGAGGTCATCGAACGGGTAGGTGACATCTCGCTTCCTCTCTCCTTTTGCCTGCGCGTTGATTCGTCAAGTGGTGGGACTGACCATGCGTATGTATATGTGTGTCTGTGAGCAGCTCGCGTCCATGGGGTTCGACCGGGATCTCTGCGTGGCGATGTACGAATCCTGTGACCGCCAGGAAGAAGCCGCGCTCAATGCGCTCTGCGAGATGCTTCATTGAATGAAGGCTGCGAAAGAAATATCGTCAGATCAACGCAAGCCACACAATATTTATGCACCACCGCGTAGTAATTGACATCGCAAGTCTGCTCTTGGCTCGGTTCGTGCGTGCACTGTACTTATAAACTTTGTATTTCTAAATGGGCACGCACTTGGTCTCCCAGATGCGGTTGCCGACGTACTGCATGCGGGATGACGTGTAGCGCAGCGCGATGCCCTGGAACAGGAACGCCAGGTAGCAGTCGCTCGCAAGCATCTCGTCAAAGCTCGGGCGGTCGAGCACGTACACGACGCTCCTCGTGGTCGCGACCAACGTCGTCTTGCGCTTCTCGCCCGTGAGAAAGCAGAGTTCGCCCACGACGGCACCGACCGCGACGTCCTCGGTGGTACCCGCCTCTTCCTCGATGATCGCACGCAGCAATCCGTCAACCACGAGCAAGCTGCGGTCCGCCACGTCGCCCTGTTTCCAGATCACGTCGTCCTTCTCGATCTCTTCGATGTGGAAGTAGTCCAGCAGCCGGTGGATCACGCTCAGCGGCTCATTCGGCATGAGACGCTGCAGTTTGCGCAAGTGGACGCTCTCGTCGTCTTCATCACTCGCTGTGCTGGTTTCTTCCGCAATGGGCTTCTTGAACTCGCGCGCGGCCTTGTGCGCTCGCAGGATCCGGTTCTCGCTCCACTCGAGCGCAGTGTTGAGATCCGGCGCGACGTGGAACATGTCTTGATCGGCAAAGATCTCGATCAGGTGGGTCGCAAACTTGGAGTACGCGGTTGGGATCGCAGCGAACACGACGCGACAGTTGTGCAAACTGCAGACGTTCTTGATCTTCGTCAGGCGGTCGGCCGCAGACGAGTCGAGGCCGACGACCAGCGTGAAGTCGAGCACCAACGTGCGGATCTGAGTGGAGTTCCGGTGGTGGTGGTGGTGGTCGAAGTGGTCGTCGAAGAGCTCACGGACGTACTCGCTCAGCGTGTTGACGTTCCCGAAAAACAGGTGGCCCTTGAGCTGGATCACATGCACGAAGCGGCACTCCTTGTCGAGCGTGTCGAGCTCCTCGGTCGTGCGCCACACGTTGCTGCGCAGCGTCGCGGCGCTCATGCTGCCGCGGATCGGTGCGTTCGTCGGCGTGCTCGCGCTCTGCATCACAAACGTCATGCACGCGAGCAACGCGCCGACCGCGAGCCCCTGGTTCATGCCCCAGAACGTCATGCACGCCGCGATGACCCAGACCGTGCCGAGCTCCATCAGGTCGAGCTCGTCGTATGTGTCAATGAGCGCTTCCTTGAGCAAGTCCAAGCCAATGTGGATCATGAGGCAGCCCGCCATACACCGCGGGACGTATGAGACTGCGTTCGGGCCGATGAAGAAGAAATAGAGCATGAGCAGACCGATGACGAAGCCGCTCTTGCGACCGCCGCCGCCGCACTTGTAGTACAATGCAGACGTCGAGTAGCACAAGTAGTTCTGCACACTGCCGCAGAGCCCGCCGAGCGTGTTGGAGATGCCGTGCGCGACGAGCTCTTCGTTGATGTCGACTTCAAAGTCGGTCGTGAGGCTCAGCGACGGGATGTTGATCGGCACATGCATGAGCGAGAACACAGTCAGTCCCAGGATCGTGCCTGCCTGCTTGGGGATGACGCTCCACGCCACCTGCTCAAAGTCAAACTGCTCCCAGATCGTGTAGAACTCGACGTTCGGCGCGCGGTCAAAGAACCAGCCGTGCGCTCGCGCGGCCTCGGGCGAGATCTGCAGGATCGCCAGCGCGACGTAGAACAGCGGCGGGATCGACACGAAGAAGAGCGGCGGGAAGAGCGGCGACTTGAACCAGCGCGTGAGCACGGACAGCGACAGCGCGAGCAGCGCCGAGCTCACCCAGAGCCACACGATCTCTTCTGCAAAGAGCGACTTGACGCCACTCCACGTCCACTCGAACGCCTGCCCCGTCGCGTTCTCCACGCCGTTCTGCAGCACGAACGCGCCGATGCCGCCAATCGCGCCGACGATGATGTGCTTTGGGAACATGTAGATGATGTTGCCGAGCTTGAAGTACCCGAGCACGAAGAACAGCACGCCGACGACGACAGACGAGAGCGCGTACGTGACCATAATCGTGGGCATCACCTTGGGGTCCGACGCGCCAAGCTCGTGGATGATCGACAGCGACAGCGTGTGCATGAACGGCACGTTCTCGACCATCATCATCCCCACCGCACAGTCAAACGAGCTCTTCGCGACAAACACGAACTGGCAGATCACAGTCGTCAGTAGGAACATCTGGATGCCCAGCGCGCGCGGCACGGGCATCTCCTGCCACTCGACAGGGAAGAATGAGAGGCCGAACGGCACGCAAATCATCAGGTTGAGCAGCGTCGCGATCAAAATGCAAGGCACTGCCTGCGCTGCGTCCTGCAATTGGCGCTTCCATAGTGGTGAGCTGCCGTCGTACCCGCTGAGGCGACTCCAGGACCGCTGCGAACGTGGATTCGCGCCAGGCGACGGCGCCGCAATGCTACTTGGCAGCAGCTCGCTGGTTTCCGAGACGCTGCGGCTTCTTGGTGAAGAGGCCCAGGGCAACGCTGGGGAAGCCACTGCGTGGCCAGGAAGCTGCAGTGACGCGCCGCTGGTCTCGAGACGGAGCGGTGGAGTCGCGAACACCATGCGCTGGCGGGGCTGCTGTTGCTGCGCGGCGAACTGACGCGGCGACGCCAGCATCGCGCTCGCGAACGGGGACGACGGCTGCTGCAGCAGGTGCGACGGGGTTCTGCGCGAGGGCGTCACGGGCACCGCCACATGCGTGTGGTCGTCGCTGTCGTCCGCCATCCTTGCGTGGAGCGTGGGGGATGAGCTTCTGGTTGTTGTTGCACTTGCTTGCTCAACTTGGTGGTGCTTGGCGCGAGCGAGCGGTCGTTACTGTATAATTTATGTATCTGTGTTTATATAGTTGACTGTGTTTGTGTATGTGCATTCTGCACTCTTACCTCTCTATCATACCTATTCAAAACGCTCGAGTGGCTGGAGGAAAAATGGCGGCACGACTGGAACTCCCGCCAAAAAAAATGACTGACGCAGTCTCGAAAACGAGCCATCGCGTGAATCCGAGTCAAGCAAGCCTTTGACCCCACCTCTCTCCGCCGCCATGAGCCAACTGGTGCAGCTCCTCGAAGGAAGTCTGTCCGCCGCCACCCGTGCCGACTGCGAGGCGCAGCTCACCGCGCTCCTGCGCACGCCGGGCTTCGCACTGCAGCTCTGCGAGTTCCTCTTCGCCCCGCCGCAGGAGCCCTCAGATGCGCTGAAGCAGCTCGCATGCCTGCTGCTCAAGAAGCTCGTCAACTCGTACTGGGTTGCCGGCTCGACGGGCGACGATGACGATGAAAGCGGACTCGCTGTGGTGGCCGCGCACAACGACGGCTACGTCGTGCACGACGAAGAGAAGCGTCAGGTGAAGGACGCGATCGTGGTCGCGATCCAGCAGCGTCTGGAGCTCTTCGCGAGCAGCAAGCTGCAGACCGCGCTCTGCCTCATGATCACCGCGATCTTCGAGCGCGACTGGCCGGACCAGTGGACCGAGATCCTGCCTGTGATCCTGCAGCTCATCGCTGGACAGGACAAGCTGCGCATTGAGTTCTCGATCCGCTTCCTGTCGCTCGCGGGTGGCCACTTCTCGAGCGACAGCTGCTGCGACCTCGTCGCGCTCGTGTTCCCGCACTTGCAGCGCGTGTACATCGCGGCCGACGACTTTCCTGTGGGCATCCGCTCTCGCATTGTACGCATCGTGCAGAGCAACTTGCTCATGGTCGGAATGGAAGCGCAGGTTGGGAACGACTCGGCGCGCCAACTGCTGCACGGCAACATCACGGAGTGGATCCGCTTGTTCCTCACGCAGCTTGCGGCCCCCGTGCAGGTCGTAAAGGACTACTCGATCAAGATCCAGATCCTCTCAACGCTCAACAGCTTCGTGAAGGAGTGGCCGAAGGACATGACGGACCTGCTGCCGCAGATCATGCCGCAAGTGTACGCGCTTCTCGTCGGCGGCATCAACGCCTTCGAGCGTGACGTGGTGCAGAACGCTGCGGACGAAGATGATGGCTACGACAGCGATAGCGAAGGCGGGCTCATCGGCCACAGCGCCATGGTCGTCGCGGCGTTCGAGTTCCTGCGCGGCACGATCCACGCGCCGACCAAGAAGACCCGCCAGCTGGTGCTCGCGGGCTTGCCGGACTTTGTGTTCGTCATGATCGCGTATATGCAGATCACGGTGCACCAGATGGAGGTCTGGGAGGAAGACCCGAACAAGTACGTCGCGGATGAAGACGACGACAGCCTGTCCTACAACATCCGCAACGCCGCGATCGATCTCGTGACCGAACTGGAGGCCGTGCTCGGACGAAAGGCCGTCGTCGCTGCGCTCGACGCTGCGCAAAAGCGTCTCAAGGCGGAAAACAACAGCAGCTGGCGACTCCACGAAGCCGCGCTGCTCGTCGTGGGCACTTTGGCGGCGCCAACACTCGCCGCGCTCAGCAAGAACGCGACGGAGGTGGCCCAGCTGTTAGACCTCGGCGCGTTCCTGCAGACGCTCTTCCAGGTGATGAATGCGCCAAACCAGGAGATCTACCTGCGTGCCCGTGCGCTGTGGTGCGCGAGCCGCCTCGCGAAGGGCATGAGCCAGGAGATGCTCGTCGTGTTCCTCCAGGTCGCGATCTCGGGGCTTGAACAGAACCAGGTGCTCCCTGTGCGCATGTACGCGTGCCGCGCGATCGGCGCGATCATCAAGCAGGACACCGCGAAGACGCAGGTCCAGGGCGCGAGCGCGGTCATCATCGACCGCCTCATCCACTTGGCGCAGCTCGCGACCGAGGAGACGCTGCACATCGTGCTCGAGACGCTCGTCGTGGTGCTCCAGGACTCGGATAAGATCAGCATCGAGACGTCGAACGCTGTCGTGAATTGCTTCCTGCACCACTGGGGCCACAACCTGAACGACCCGCTGATCGCCGAGTTCATTGACGGTGCGTTCGGTGCGCTGCTGGAGCTCGACAACATGGAGATCGTCGCCAAGCTCCACGAGCAAGTGCTCCCGGTGTTGCGCACGATGCTCCTGCAGAGTCGCTCGGATTTAGACGCGGCGGGCAACGGCGTGAACACTGCCGGAAGCGCGATCACGATCTTGAAGACTTTGTTGCGCCACTCGTTTGTATCGAGCAGCACGTCGACCCATGGCGGCGAAGACCCAGTCACGCGCCAGATGGGTGCGCAGGTCATCCAGTTGGTCTTTGAGCCGCTCGTCGAGATCCTGCACGCCGTCGAGGACGAGAAAGTGCTTAACTCAGGTGCCGAGTGCCTCAAGTGGCTCGTCATGTTTGCGGTCGAGCCGCTCGCGGCGTACAACTGTGCGAACGGCAGCAACGGCATTGACGCGACCATGAACATCGCCGCCAAGCTGCTATCGCCTTCGGTACACGACTCGTGCGCGATTTGCGTGGGCGGCTTGATCACGCAGCTGCTGCTCAAGCTCGGCTCGGCGCTCCCAGCTGGCACGATCCAGTCGATCCTCACGGCTGTGAGCACGCGCCTGGCGACCGCCGAGCTCCCGTCGCTGGTGCAGTCACTCTGCATGGTGTTCGCTCGCCTCGTGCACACGCACGGCATTGAGATCCTGAACGTGCTCGAGCAGCTCCCCGCGCCCGCGTCCACCGGTGCGCCCAACATGCTCGTGTTCGTCTTTGGCACGTGGATCGAGAAGCAGCAGGACTTCTACGGACTCTACTGCATCAAGGTCACGACGAGCGCGCTGCTGCAGGTCGCGTCCTGGAACGACCCTCGCATCAACCAGATCACGGTCACTGGCAGCGAAGTGGATTCGTCTCCAAGCACGGCGGAAGGCGGCATCCAGACCCGCTCGCGCGTCAAGAATGCGCCGTCGTCCAGCAAGAAGCAGCACGTGACTGTGCACTTTCTGACCAAGTTCTTCGTCGTGGTGGCCAAGACGCTCTCGCAGCTCAGCGACGATGAAGAGGAATGGGAGTCCTCGGACGACGAGGAGTACTCGGACGACGATGGCGAAGACGATGGACAAGTGGGGACGGCGGGAGGCTCGTCCTCCATCTTCGCGCCATCAGGTGAGTTTGCGAAGTGCTTAACGGAATGATCTTAGTTATCATTCTTCATGTCCACTGACTGAGCTTTCTATGTTGTGATTGCTTTGTTATTGCAGAACAATTCGAGTTGCTCTCAGACCGCTTGGACGACACCACTGGTGCGGACGGTGTGAACAACGACTTTGAAGAGACCGAGGACGAGTTTGAGGCGCATTTTGACCCGCTCAACGAAATCGAACTCAAGGTAGCCAAGCCAGTTGTCTGGTTATGAGTGGTGGTGTTTTTCCCATCACAGATCTAACTCTGTTGTTGTCCTTGTTCTTCCCTGATAAATAGGATACCATTCCGCAGGCGCTGCAGCTGCTGACGTCCAACAACGACCTGCTCCAGGCTGTTCTCCCGGAACTCACGACGGCCGACAAGGAGTTGCTCGCGTCGGTCTCGGCGCTCTCGTCGTAGACACGCGCACGAGAAGCATGATACTACTGGGCTTTCGGGTATCTCTTAGGCATTGTGTTGAGTGTGTGTGGTTGATTGTGCAGACTGCGTGAGCGTGCGGGATGCGTTGGTTATGAGCGCTGCTTCTGGACACCATCACCAATAAACGAATGAACACCATTGTTGCACATATTTTTTTCGGCATGCGTGGGTGTGTTATGTGCTGCATGCTTGTCATTGGATCGTTATGATTCGGCGAGTCTCTTTCCTGTTTTTGTAGGCGACGACGACGATGTTGACCCAGGCGGAAGGCCGATCTGGTCCCAGCGAATGAGCCGCAGCCGCCGCGTGACGATGAGCGCCTCGCCGAGCTCCTTGCCGTCCGGGTCCAAGCGGATCTCCTCGAGCAGGTACTTGAGCTTGTGGAGCTTCATCTGCGACACGTTGAAGTCGAGCGTCGCGAGCAGGTCGAGCGCCCACATCGCCTGCTGCCCGATCTCCGTGGGCGTGAAGTCCACGACTGCGAGCGACGCCAGATTTGCGACGACGACCGGAGCCCCCGAGGCCGAGTCCACTGGCGCTGGAGGCGGCGGAACAACAGCAGCCTTGCTCTTCGTCTTCTCCTTTGTCTCCACGATGCTCTGCCAGTCGGACTGCGGGCTCTCGAGCAACTTCTTCTGGTGCGCGGCCTCGTCCCGCTCTGCCTGCTTCTTCTCGCGCTGCATCGCGCGCGCCTTGAAGAGCAGGTCGATCGCGCCTTCAACGCCGCCGTGCTGCCCGATCAGCTTGGTGTTGTGCTCTGCAAAGGAAAGGATGGACAGAGAGAGAGAGATAGAGAGGGATGGAAGTCTGGGAGAAAGAGACAGAAGTGTCTTCCTCAGTGGGACAATAAGAGAGAGAGAGAGAGCGATGGCCCACCTTCAACTGCGACAAACGAGATGAACCGACAGATGTGGACATACAAACTCAGGTACTTGTCCACATCGAAGCGACGCAGCGTGCTCGTAACAAGTTCCACCGCCCCGAAAGTGTCCATATCTCGAAACAGCGGCGCTGTTGTTGATGTGGAGGTTGTCTCACTGACTTGGATATTTTCGCTGCTATTGTGTCCGCCAACACCAGGAGTATACAAGATCGCATTCGCGCGCGCGAGCAGCAGACAGAGCCGCCGCACGCCCGCGAGCTGCACGATGGCGCTCTCCAAGTTCTCCTTCATCATTTCGACCGTGATCTGCACGTTGGCGATCGCGATGCGGCGCACGGCGTTCTCGCCGCCGTAGACCGCCGAAAAGATCGCCTTGACGTCGTTCTTCACAAAGTCGTCGAGCGCGTTCTCGAGCACCGCCTGGTTGAGGATCTCCGGTCCGCCCAGCTCTTCCAGCAGCGTGCGCGCGTCCGAGCAGAACATCATCAGGCGCAGGCAGCGGATGCTCGTTCTGTGTACATGGAACATGAGCCAGCATTCTTCTTCTTAGAGCAAGGTGACCGACCAATCGAACCGAGCGCAGCCGAACGTACCGCAGCACTGCTATCTGGAAGCGCGGCACTTCGTCCGCGGAGATCTCAAGAAAGCGCGGCATGGGCTTGTTGTCCTTGCGCCAGGGCGGATCATGCCAGCGCTTGAGCGGGTCGAGGTCCGGCGCGAGCGCGAGCGTGCGGTGCGTCTGGATGCCGCGCAGCAGCGTCGCCATTACCTTCCGATTCTCAACCAGGAGCTCGATCTCGGTGGACGCCTCTTCAAAGATCTTGCGCTTGTCGGAGATCACGACGTCCGTGGGGAGCTCGTCCACAGGGCGATCCGGGTCCGCGCCTTCGCCCGTCTCGGCTGTGCGCAGGAAGAACTGCACCACTGATGACCCAGAGGTGGATGACATCAAGCAATCAGTCCTTGGTGAAAGTCAGCCAAACCTGCGAATACAGACAGGCAACGCACCTACCTACGAGATACGGCTCCAGGAACGTCGGGTAGTGCTGGGCGATGACCACGTGCGCGTGGATGCTGTGGCGGAGCTCGGAGATGGCGCCGCCCATTGAGCTCCAAAGCCCACCTCAATAATGGAGATCTATTATGGCAGTCTCAACGAACACACGTATTCTTGAACGATGCGACGCTTGGCGGGCATTGCACACATTGCACACGCTTGCAGTGGATGATGATGACGATGGTGGTGAGTAACATGGGTACACCATGCACGCACATACACTCCACATAACGTCAATTAACTGCAATCGAATCAAAGCCAATTGGAGAAACGAGAAAGGCGTGGTATGCTGCGTGGAACTGCTGGGAATTGGACATGAAAATGCAGTACTTTTGGGGGATTATATTCGTGTTTCTGGCTTACTTGCTTTTTGTTCCTTGTGTTCATGCGTCTGTATTGAACCCCTCGAGAGCTTGCGTGGCTTTCTCAAACCACGCTTGTTTGTTGTTTCTCTGGAGTAATCGCGTCTGTATGTGTTTAGGATGAATATGCGCGCGTGCACGTGTGGCGCTTGTATCTTTTTCACTCGCTTGTCGTCGCTTCGCATCGTTCTACTTATTCCTCTTGCGTCGCGTACTGCTTCTTGCCCCGCAGCTGCATCTCGCCGATCATCTCGAGGTTCTTCTGCACCGCCTCTCCTCGTCGCGTCTGGAAGACCCACTTGCCGTCGCGCTTGACGACGTCGTCGGTCCACTTGACGATCATCACGGGCACGCACTTCCAGAACACGACGGTCGAGGACGTCACCTTGGCATGCTCGGCGTCCGCGAGCTCGACCACGTGGCCGCTCGGCAGGTGACGCGTGTCGGCGAGGAATTTGAGCGCCGCGAGCTCGAGCAGCGCCTCCTCGATCGCGCTCTTGCCCACGCACTCACCCACGAGCTCCTCGGCGAACGTGGCGTCGTCCGCGAAGAGCGCCAGCAGCGCCTTGGCTGAGCGGTCGGCGTCCTCGAACGAGTACGCGAGCGCGAAGGTGTTGACAAGGTTGATGATCGCGCTGATGTCCGCCATCTTGAGCTTGTGCTTCTTGTGCTTGTGTGTGTGTGCGTGCAGTTGCTGCTGGCTGGAAATGAAAATGAGCTGTTCAAAATGCCTGTGATGTGAAGCTTTGGATATGCCCAGATCGATCGATAGCCCCCTCCTCCTGGACGACGTGCTGACTTGAATTTTGTATGTGTACGGTGCGTCAGCACTGCTTCAACCAGACAACCACGCACGCTCTCTATGTAAAAAACAAAGTTTGTTTCCACTCAGTTTTTGACTGTGTGCCAGAGAAGACAGTGTGCGACAATACACAGTCAAACGTACACAGGTGTACGAAAGCAGAACTGTACTCAGAGAGAATGTTGGATCAGATCTGGATCTCTCGATCCATTCCTATCAAACAGCATAGATGAAGTTGCAAGTCTATTAAACAGTTTTTCCTAAGATTTCCAGCGCAGGCTGCGGAAGCGCTCGCCCAATGACGGCTTCTTGGTGTCGCCGCTCGCTGCGCCTGTGGAGCTGTTCGTGGCGGCGGCGATCGTTGACGATGGCGACACCGGTTGCTCCTTCGACTTGACGCAGTTGGTCGCCGAGCGACTGCCGAAGCGCACGGGGCTGTCCTGCAGACTCACGTCGTTCATCGGCGGTTGCGTCTTGATCGCGTTCGACGAGGACGAGGATGGCAGCATCAGCTGAGCGGTGCGGATCTCCAGCGCGGACAGCGACATGCTTCTCTCCACCTCCGCAGCAAACGCGGTACTGAGATCGCCATTGCGGTTCTCAAGCGTGTCCCTTGCGTTGTCGGTGACGGTGGCATCTCGCGTGGAGGTCGGCACAACTGGAGCGAGTTGCGATGCGCTCGCGGATCGTGAAGCATCGGAGAGCGAGACTGGCAAGTACACCATCGTTGTTGGTGCCACGACAGTATGCTCGTCAATTGACGAGACCGTCGACCGTCGGCCGCTGCTCCTGCGCAGAGATGAAGAGGAGGAGCTCCCTGCGAGCGTCGAGAAGACCGCTTTCATGCTCGCCTTGGGCTTGCTGGTACCTCTGGGCGATCGCGGCGCCTTCCCAGATGGCGTCGGTGGTCGAGACGAGGAAGACGCAGAAGAAGGTGAAAGCGTCGCCGCGCGCGCCGCTTTCTGGACGCGCTCGCGCTCAATCTGCAGACTCAGCTTCTCTTGGTGCAGCGTCATCGAGAGCTTGGTGAGCTGCTCGGACTGGCGCGCCAGGAATGTGCGCTGCACCGCCATGTCGCGCTGCTGGATCGCCATCGCGTCCACCATGTGGTCGAGCGCTCGCTGCAGCTCGTGGATGCGCTCGTCCTTCCTCTTGGACTGCTCCTGGCAAGACCCGCTGCAGTAGACGAGCGGATCTGTCGCTGGTGTCGTGAACATTGTCAACGGGGAGCAGCCGTTGGCAACTGCGACTGGCAAGGACAACTCTGCTGCAAAATCAGTGCCACACATTAGGATGGATGCATACAGGACTGAAGCTCAACATACCCCTCTCTCTCTTACCTCTGGGCATACACGTTGCAACACCAAATGGGGTACTACTTGGCTGGCTCTCCTGCGCCGACGGCACCGCGCGCGCGTACCTGTTGAACATGATCGACCGCGACACGTCCGCGTCGATCGGCTTCTCCATGGCGGCGCTCCAAGGTTCTTTGTCGGTGAGCGAAACGCAACTGAGGCGCTCCAAGGGCTCGTTCCTGCCGTCTTCTTCCTGCGCTGCCAACAAGTCTCTCGTTGGCGGCTGGTCCTCCGGCATCACCTCTTCTTCCTGGTAGGCGTCGTCGCCATTGCTGCTGGTGCTAGCGCTGCTGGCGCTCCTGGTGGGGTATTCGCCCAGCTCATCGCTCGCGTCGTACGCGTCAGCGCCAGAAAGCGTCTCTTTGCACGGATCACTCGCTGTCATCACCGCCGCCACTCCCGACTCTTCGTCCGCCAGCGTCATGGTCTCGTACAGATCCGCCGCGGCTTCGATCTGCCGCCGCTCATCCACCGCCGCCGCAGTGCTGGTGCTGGGGGTTGCACTCATGCTCAAGACGTTGCGTTTGGGCACAGACAGACAGACTCACGCACACTCTCTCTCTGCCACTTACACGCACTCACATGCGTGCATGCAGCCACAAATGGCTATTGCGTTCAGCTGCCCATTGGGCGGCTATTTCCGTCCCAACCAGACAGACCAACTCGGGCGCACTTCAGTGTGAATGCGACCCATTCCAAAAGAGGAGCCATGGCGTTTCGCTCACGCTCATGCACGTTCTTGGCGCCGCCTCTGGGTCTGGTTGCTCCTGAAGCATTTGCTCTGTTCACGTGAACGGACAAGCTCTCCGAGTGCTGCCTGACGGAGCTGCTGGTTGACCGTTCGTTCGTTCTTAATAGATCCTAATAGATCGAGTTCTTTGAGATCTTACCGAGTCGTTTTTAGAACCTCTTTACCCACCCACCCACCTCCTCTATAATGCGAGAGACGGGCTCGAGTATGCAGCCGTTCAAATAGATTGAGAGAGAGACACACACACGGTCGTGTGCTGCCATTCTCCCCATTCGGTCAGTCTGACACAGGCATTTCAGCCAACACACGGAAGACGGTGGTACCCACTATTCTACTTTTTGTCCCTCTTCTTCTCAGGCTTCTGATGAATTAAAAGTCAGACGCGTGGGGCCCGAGGAAGGATTTCCATTTTCCCACCACACTCTCTCGTGAAGAAGCCCCAAGACGCTTGACTAGCTATAATAGCCATGTCGGCGATGAGCGAGACGGCCGACGCCATGGAGACAGAAGAGAGCGCCAGCGCTGGTGCCAGTGCTACCACCCCAACGGCGTCGCCATCAGCAGCAGCGGCGCAGCCGTCCCCGTCGCCTGAAGTGGCCGCCACGTGGAGCTTTGTGCAGATGAACATGAGTCTGCTGCCGATCGCACGCCCGCTGCCCGTCACGACGGTCTGCCACCGCTTCCAGGAGAGCTTCCAGACGGGCAAGAAGCCGCGCACGCCCAACCAGAAGCTGCACTGGCGCGTGCTGCAGAACGCGTCCAACATCAGTCCACGGCGGCACGACCTCGGCGGCACAGTGCGACGCGTCAGCAACGCCGGGCTCTTTGGCGCCTCGGCGAGTCCACCGCCGCAGCAACAGCACGATCAGCTTCGCATTACGGTGCCGCCCACAAGCGCCTCGTCGTCGTTCTCGCCCTCATCGACGCTCTCTCCGATGGACGCAAGCGCCGCCAGCCGCGTACGCAGCCAAAGCGAAGAGATCGCCATCCATCGCGTGAAGAACAAGCGCGCGTGCGACGATACCAGCGAAGGAGGGTACGCGAGCGACTCCTGTGACAGCGCCGCAATCCCACCGCGAGGCGTGCTGCTGCTCTCGCGCAGCATGAGTCTGTCGGCTGCTGCTGAATCGAAGGTGTACAAGGGCAAGCGCATCCTGGAGCTCTTGGACGAAGAGCGGCGCCTCCGCCCCGACGAGCGCTCCACCACCCAGTCTCCGACCAAGCGCAGTCGGCACCAGTGACACCCACGCAAACGACAACAACACGGTGGTGGGCAAGCCACCGCTCTCGTTATTTTTTTTTGAGCGTTCGGCAGCAGAGAGATACGACACACGAAGAGCTACAGCATTGCACTAGCCAGCGTTGTTTCAATTGTCTCTCGCGCTTGCACGCGATGACTGTATATATTTAATCCAGCTACGGTACACTTTTACACAATTGTCCTCTTTACTCGCTCACTCGGTTGCTGTCTTAAATGCATGTGTGTGTATAGTATCAATGTTTGCACCTTGTTCCGCAAAGAGCTCTTCAGGGTCACGTTAAAAGCGGCGAGTTGGGCATACTGTTCGGTTCCTAAGACGGATGTACAATTAACATTAGGCAAAGCAGCGTGACCACAAGCCGTGAGCCTCTTCATGATGCCGCTTCCAGCGGCTGGACAAATGGAATCAGAGCTGCGAGGGTCTCGGTAGCGACACTCACTACCGGTGCCACGAACGGAGTCTCGGCAGTAGCTGTGACCTCAGTCATGGTCGCCGTTTTCTTGGCGCTCTTCTTGCCTGTTGTCCCTCTGCGCGCGTGTGCCGCTCTCAGTTTCAAGCGCCTCGACAGCGACGACCGACCCACGTGCAAGAGCGCGGCGGCTCGCATGATGCTGAAGTCGTTGGCGACGAGGATTGCTGCGGCGGCCAGCATCTCGTCCGTGATGTGGCGTGCCTTGCGCGGCTTCTTCACAGGCGCTTCCGGCATGGCTTCTCGCTTTCTTCTTGTGTGACAGTTTGTTTCGCGTGAACTTCCTTTCTTCTCGTTTTAATATTGAATACAATATGGTTCTTTGGAAATAAAAAATAGAGTCAGTAGCGTGCTTTGGGATTGAACGGACACCAATTGGCTCAGATTTGCTGTTCTAACGACACATCCCGCTAACCACGAAAGCCAACTTGAAGTCGCACTTAAAAGCGCACACTTGGCTCAAAATACCTAATTAAAGTCGCAGGAAAAGCTCACTGCTGCGCCCTTTCATCAAACGTTGCGAAGCCACTACCAAACTTTGTCTATTCACGAGCGACTGACTGCATGTACCATTCGATACAGATAAAGACGGAGCCGAAGGCCCACCAATTTCGCGAGCTTTTTGATACTTAAGCATTTTCGTACCACTATGCATCAAACGACTGAGCGCAACGCCTGCACACACAAAAAATATTTTTAACCAATCAAAAGTGAGAATGAATTTTATGTGAGATTTCTGAATTTCACGTTGGAAGATGAATTTAAACAAAGGCACAAGGCAGAGCTTTACTGAAACTACTTTTAATGGTTTCCTCACA
>JAASGK010000799.1:0-16089 GCA_023334195.1 Globisporangium emineosum
ATATATATATATATATATATATATATATTATGTGTCACTCCATCAGTTTCGAGTACCTGTCATGCTATGGCCATTTTGATCGATGATGATGATCAATCATCGGTGATGAATGAATAACAAAGCTGCACGATCGCGTTTCGGAAGGCGTCAAAGGTGCTTTGATGCAGCATCGCACTCTCTTGTGAGCCCAGAACTGATTCTTTCGATTTGCTCCAGCCCGAGCGGATTCGCATTTATTACATTGAGTCGGTCGCTGGCGTGCGAAACGGTGAAACCACCACCACTACCATTTTCAGATTGCGCCTCGCATTTCCTTGTTTGGCCCAGTCAGCACTGGGCGAACTTGGGCGGGCTGCTATTTTTCGCCTTCTTCAATATCGAGCCAAAAGAGCCGCTGCGTGTGAGTCCAATCTCGTCTCAGAATCGCGTTGCTGGCGCATTTTATAGAGGCCATTTTGCCTGTCTGGCAGCTCGTTTGCCTGTCGCCGGTTGCTTGCATTTTAAACAGCCCGCAGCTAGGTGCACCATCCCACTTTGAAGAGCTGCTGCCTGTGCTGGGGGGTTGATCACTCTTGAATCCCCACGCGTCCGCACACTCGAGAGCCATCATCCTGCTCTGTTCTGTTGCTCGGTTGAGAGAAGATCCAGCAGATCGAGTCTCTTGTTGTCAGGGGGTTTCTCCTTTCCAGCTCGCACTGAAACAGAGAGAAACGCATAACGGAGAGCAGCAAGACGCAGCCGACAAGCATGACATTCGCCAGATGCATTGGCGGGGAACCCGATCGCGTGTTTGCGTCGCCCACGGCGCGCGAGATGCCTCCAGGAAGACTCAAAATGCGCCAGTTTCTCGGGTGGACGCGAGGCGGCAGCAGCAACAACAAGAGCGAGCCAGCATCTCCGCAGCAGGAGCAACAGCAGCAGCAGGATCGGCCATGTGAGCAGAGCCCTTCGACGCCGGACATCAAGGCTGCGCGCGCCAGCACATCGTTCTCGCCAGCGTATTCCAAGGTAATGAATGAAGGAATCAGCCAGCCAACTCGTACCTGCAACCAAGATCAGCACAAACTCATTTTGTTGTGGGTGGTGCTGATGATGATGATTCTAGGAAATCCGTGGACAAGTGAGCAGTGACGACAAAAATCAAAACGAAAGCTCGGTGAAAAACAGCGGCGAGGACAAACCTGAGCACGACACTTCAGAGGGAGGGGAGGCGACTGCAGGCTCGGACTTGCAGGAGAAGACGAGAGAGAGATACGAGGACGAATTTGCGAGCCCGCCACCACCAAACGTGATCTACCGCAAGGGCGAGAAGAGTTTTCTTGACTTCCATCAGCACTACGCGATCACGCGCCATCTGGGCGAAGGCTCGTACTCGACCGTGAAGCAAGTGACGCACCGCAAGAAAGGAGGCTTCTACGCGTGCAAGATTGTCGACAAGGCAGTGCTCTCTGCAGTGGATCGCGCGGCGCTGAGCCAGGAAGTGCACGTGCTCTCGCGCGTCAGCCACGACAACATCATGCGTCTCCATGAAGTGATTGAAGACGACAGCAAATGCTACCTCGTCACGGAGCTTGCTGAGCACGGCGATTTGTTCGACAAGATCGTCAAGCAGGGCAAATTCCCACAGCGTGAAGCCCAGAAAGTGGTCGGAGCACTTGCCGAAGCGCTGCATTACTGCCACTCGAAGAACATCATCCACCGCGACATCAAGCCGGAGAACGTGTTGCTGAGTGGAGACAACGTCAAGCTCTGCGACTTTGGCTTTGCAAAGCAGCTGAGCGACTTTACCGAGCAATCGGTCGACTCGTGCGGCACACCTGGGTACGCGGCACCGGAGATTCTTGACGGCAAGCCGTACGGGATCGAGGTCGACGTGTTCAGTCTCGGAGTGGTCACGTACATCATGCTTTGCGGGTACCCTCCGTTTCCGATGAAGCTCTCTCAATTGCGCACGCACCGATTCAACGTGCGATTTCCTTCGAAAGACTGGGGCCACATCGATCCGACCGTCAAAGAGCTTGTAAGTTCATGCCTAGAATTTCGCACATCGTGATGTCTTATCACTTGTTTTGCCAGCGTGCTCACCTCATCGCTTCGTTTTCGCCTGAATAGATTGCCAAGATGCTGCACATCACTCCAAGCCATCGCCCCTCGGCAGCATACCTTCGTGCGCATCCGTGGGTCCGGAAAGGCAAGGAAATCCTAGATCAGCTGCGCAGAGAAGCCGAGGAGCGCAAGCGACTTGCGGATTTGACTCGGAAGCAGCAAATGGCGGACAACATCCGGAAGAAACTTGCCATGGGCGGCTTTGAAGTCGTCAAGTACGGTCGCAATGGCCTTCCACATCGCACGAAGCTGCGCCTTTCAAACGACGGAAAGTCGATCACGTGGCAGCCGAAGCTGTTCAAGCGCGGACTCTTGCGATACCAAAATGCGCGAAGCTTCACGAGTCTTTTCGGGATCTCCAAAGACAGCAGCAGCAACAGCCAGCCTCAGCTCCACGTGCACCCTCAGGTGGATCGCTTGAGCGGATGTGATGCTGGTGGACGACGAAGCGAGCCGTCCATCGAGGATGATGAATGCGAGCAGCAGAGAAACAGTACACTTTCTAGCAATGGCAGCAACTCAAGTAACAACAGCTCTGCGTCGGACACGAGCACCAGCGAGAAGAAGCTGTGGTGGAAATCGTTCCGACGAGATCGCGGAAAGGCTGAGCGAACTGCGAGTGGGGGCTTCTCTCTCTCGTTTAGTACCTCACGATCGTCAGCATCCTCGTTTGATGAAAGCACCACAGCCGAGTCGACTGCTACCACATCTTCTGGTCGTGTTTCTTCTGCTTCAGCGGTCGCTGTGCCAGTCACCCAGACGCCGGACAAATTGGACGATTCGATCAACTTGAACGACATCCGCGTCATGACGACCGGCGATCAGTCAGAATTCTTCGCGGCGCACAAAACGAATCTGCCGAACGGTTGCAAGCGTGCGGTTGACCCCGGGTGCGTGCTCTCTGTCACGACCCGATTCCGCGAGCTGCACCTCGAATTCCAGAACGAAGAAACCCGCGACGGCTTTGCGTTCTTGCTGGAGCAGGCAACACTTCCGCTGCAGAAACCCGTGCAGGAACGCCGACGATATGCGAACGCGTCTCGGGTCTCCTCATCGAACGATAAGGAAGACAGCACCACCGAATTCGAAGACGCCAACCAGTATCCTCCGGACAATGAGACAGCATCACCACCTGACGGAAACGAAGAGAACAACAGCACTAGCGCAAGAGAATAACAATTATGTTCTTCTGCTAAACAAAAACAAAGATGAAACTCGGAAAAGTGGTGATAAGATGCGGATTATATAAGATGCAAAAAGTCTAACGTACCGAATCGCTTGTTCGCTTTTGTCTACTGGACTACTGTCTTTGTGCTTTTACGTCGAGGGGTCGACACTGGCGAGAACGTGTCGCTGCCTTGATCCGTGTCTGAAGCCGAACGCGTACGCACAGTTAAATCATTGCTACCAGTCAAGACATCCTGAGCCGAGCGGCGCATGATCGACGGCAATCTGAAAACGCTCTTCCTTCGAGCCAACAGAACTTGACGGTTGAAAATGGACGAGCAGCCCAAAAAGACCGAAATCGCAGCGACGAACAGCAAGTAGATACGGCGAGACACGAGCTTCGTCGCGTGCGCCTTGATCATGAAAATCAGTGCGAGCTCCCCAATTTGGCACAGACCAACAGCTGCAAGCAGTGCCTTCTCCATCTTGACGTTGAAAAACGTCATCACGGCGGTCATCGAGAACGTCTTGATCATAATGATCAAGATGACCATCGACAAGATCTCGCCGGCATTCTTCAGCAAAAAGATCGGGTTCAAGATCATACCCACGCACGCGAAGAACATGCTTCCGAACAAGTTCTCCATCACACGGATAGACGTGAAAGCCGCCTTCGCATCACTCGACGCATTGATGAACGCCAAGCCGGCCAGGAACGCGCCACACTCGAGCGATAACCCGATGTATTCCGAGAACAGCGCCATGAATAAACACACCGACACGACACCAAGCAACACGAGCGGAGAGTGGTGCACCTGCTCCATCTCAATCAAGAAGCGGAGAAGTCGAGGAACGACATACTGGTATAGCGCGTACGCCAGCAGAACCACGATCCCGTAGGATATGATTGAGCGTATCGCTGCAAATCCGATCCAGCCCATCGATCGACTGGAAAACCACTCCGGAGTACCCAACGCGAAGCTCATCAGGATATCTTGAACTGCAATGATGGCAGTTAGTGTCTGCAAACGTATGAAAGCATAAGATTCAGTGGTGGTAATTCAACAATATCAACAGAAGGCGTGCACAATACTTACTCGTCCATACGAAGACTCGTGGATTTGGTTCGCGCGAATGTACTCGTAAAGGGGCGCAGTTGTCGTAAAGCAAACTGCGACGCCAATAATCAAACCTTCTCCAAACGACGATGACTGCAGCAAAGGGGGAGCAAGGCAAGATTAAGCTTCGCATTATTCAACAAAGCAACCAACAAAGGTTTCGAAGAACTGGAACTTACCCATCCGATGTACACCGACACCATAGCCACCAAGATCACAATGGACGTGATGTACGCCATACCGCCGAGGAAGTACTGCTTGAACTTGTCGTCGAGTTTCTGCGGCGTGTACCCAGCTCCATGGCCGAAGAGTAGGAAGATCGAGCCGAACAAGGAGATCGTCTCCACTTCTTTAAATTGTCGAACCAGACCCAAGCACGAAGGACCGACCAACGCTCCTCCGAGAAGATAACCAACATTCGGTGGGATGTTGAAGTAGGTTGCAATAATCCCTCCAATCGCTGACACTCCAAGCAAGATCGCGATCTGACCGAGCAGCTTGAAATCGTAATGAAGCACTGCTGGATCGACTTTCTTCTCCGCGGCTTCGAGTTTTTGCAACTGAATAGATGACAGTCCCGTGGTATTGCGAATGTGTCCAGTCTCGTAATCGACCACCTTCATGCCGTTTTCCTCGATGAACTGCTCTTGCTCCTCTTCTTTCTGCTGCTCGAGCACTTCTTTCAGCTTCTTGGATTTTTTTTCCGTGTCTTTCTCCACCACGAACAGCTCAGAAAGCGTGCCATTCAGACCTTCCGCGAGTTTCCTCAAATTGTTCTGCGCAAGCATCACACGTACAATCAAATCAGCAAAGGGAATCCCGCATCATACACACAGCCAATTTCGATAAGGCAAACATACCTTGAGCACTTGCAGTTCTTGGCTGATGCGAAGAGATTCCCCGGAGCGCTGTTTCGGGAACCGCGAGCCCACCTTCATGTTCATTTCGTCAATGCTCTGCGCCACACTCAGTTCCAATTGCTGCAAAATGTGAAGATGTGCTTCAACATGGTCAATCGACACATTCGCTGCTGCTTGCGCCACATCGTCCTTGGTATCTTCAGCAGCGTCGTTGATCGGCATAGTCGGAGCCTCCGTTTGTTCACCTTTGTCCTGCTTGAGTAGAGCCTTGCCATCCATGTCGTCCTTGTTGGTTGGGTTGGTATCCTTGGGCTCGAGCTTTTCTTGCTCCGTGTCTTCGTTTCCCGCCTTCACATCCAGT
Source organism: Globisporangium emineosum (assembly GCA_023334195.1). NCBI lineage: Eukaryota > Oomycota > Peronosporomycetes > Pythiales > Pythiaceae > Globisporangium > Globisporangium emineosum. The sequence goes on from JAASGK010000799.1 coordinate 5,613, forward strand.
GGCGGGCTCGTTGTCACTCCAATCGCTTCCAACTGCTCGGGGGACAGCTCGACTCCAAGCATCGGCGGCTCTGGCTCCAGCTTGTCAGGCTGCTGCACTTTCCATTTCCCTGCTGGTTGCATCCCTAAAGTCGTGGCTGGGTTCTCTTTACCAGTGACGCCAAGCGTACCGCCATCACCACCATCACCGCCAAGTGGCTTCGCATTTTCTTTGCGATTGCGGGCATCGCGTGCTGCTGCCTGCGCCGCTTTGTTGAACTCCTCGCCTGCTGGTCTCAGCGAGTCCGGCCGCGCGACCGCCATAACGTCTTCCTCCAGCGCGGCGCCCATGGCGTCCACCGCCTCCGCTGAACGCACACATACACACAGCGCGATGGCGATGAATACACACGTGGCGGCAGCGATGGAGAGCGCGCGCGCCGCTCGGCGTGGACGACGGCCGCGCACGAGCATGGAGGCGGATGCGGGCTTCAAAAAGAATTCCCTGTGCAGCGGTCTTTCTTTCAAGCTGAAAGGAAAAATGGCTCATTCGGCTCGAATCTCAAAAGGCGTTGAGATGCGTATACTTTATACAGCAACTGTATACATTTTATCCAGCATGTGTACCCTATCTTATTCACTGTCAAATCAAGTGATGCACGTAACCACAACGCACGATGTTTTAATTATAAAGAGGTATTAGGCACTCAAATACTGAAATCAAGATATGTTTCCCGATAAACACAATTTGAAGTTTTGGCAAAGCGATCGCTCTCAGATGCGACATTTCGTAATGTCATCATGACTTCAGTGGACATTGGTAAACAGGAAGGAGTGCGCCGATGAGCTCCGAGAGCCACCACCTCATCTCAGTGGCCCACGCAAGGAAGGAAGGATCCACTTGACTGACCAGCAGCAGAGGGGCCGCTGCACCTGTGTCCAAGTGAGCAACGACCGCCACATCCGCTTTTGACATCTGCAGCACAAGCGCTCCTTAAGAGCACTCGAGACCTTCGCAAGCGAGAGAGAGAGAGAGCCATGGCGTCGCCGATCACGGACTGGAACCTGGTGCTGCCGCACATGGAGGCCGCAGCGAAGGAAGCGCTGCAGACGTTCCCGCTACCCTACGCGACCAGCGGTGCGCTTGCCGTGAGCTTCCAGATGCTGTTCGCCGCGGTCTTCTTCTGCTGGATCGCGAGCGTGCTCACGGGCAACTATTCGTTCACGGACCGTATCTGGTCGATCACGCCGTTCCTGTTTGTGTGGCACTTTGCGTACAAGGCGTTCTTGGAAGACAGCAAGCTGGACGACCGACTCGCGATCATGGCGGTGGTGTCGACGCTTTGGGGATTGCGCCTCACATTCAACTTTGCGCGTAAGGGCGGCTACAGTCTCAGCGAAGAAGACTACCGCTGGGCGGTGCTGCGCAAGCACATGAACCCCGTGTTCTACCAGATCTTCAACGTCGTCTTCATCGCCGGGTACCAGAATGTGCTCGTCTACCTCACCGCGCTCCCAGCGTACGTTGCCTACACGTACCGCGTGCCGGTGACCGAGGCGGACTGGATTGCGGCGGGACTCTTCTTGGCGCTGCTGCTTCTGGAAACGGTCGCGGACCAGCAGCAATGGAACTTTTACAAGCAAAAGTACACGCTGATCGCCAAGAAGGAGCCACTCACGGGCGACTTCAAGCTCGGCTTCAACCGCAGCGGGCTCTTCCGCTACAGCCGCCACCCAAACTTCTTCGCCGAGTTCTCCCAGTGGTGCGTCTTCTACGTGTTTGGCGTGACTTCGTCCGGGGTGGTATTCAACCCGACGGTCGTCGGCGCCGTGCTGCTCGTGCTGCTCTTCCATGGCTCGACCATGTTCACAGAGTGGATCACGGCGTCCAAGTATCCGGAGTACAAGGTGTACCAGACCCAGGTCTCGCGCCTCGTGCCGTGGCTCTCGCAGGTCGGGAGCACCAAGAAGCGCGTCGACTAAGGAGTGTTTGCGCAACTATGTTTGAGCATTGTTGTCTGGTGGTCTGGGCAATCTACTCGTCAGTAAAGCTACTCCAGTCAAGTTTGGCTGTGTTATCACAAAGTAGTGTGAGGCGAGCTTAACAATAATGAACCAGCATGTGCGTGCATGCATGTCCAGCAATACCGTTCGTTCAAATTTCCCAAGCAATTGCTACTTCATCATTTTCAAGCCAAAGGATCACCTCTATAAATGCATATTCATTTACCTCCGTAAACGCATATTGTGCTTGCCCACCACAACCCAAAAAGCGCCACAAGCAGCAACACAAAGCAAAAATGAAGCGAGCGGGAGCGACGACGGGCGAGCTGCCGCGCAAGCTCACGGCCGTGGGCACGCTGGGTGACGTCGGCGCCGCGTACACGGTGTACGAGAAGAACTGGATCTGCGCCGAATGCAACCACGAGAACTACGCGCGCCGCCAGCGCTGCTTCCGGTGCCGCGCCAAAAAAGTGGCGGCGCCGGACGCGCTCGTGGTGGACAGCAAGGGCGACCAGCACTCGTGGCGCGAAGCGCTCGACCCGGCGACCAACAAGATCTACTACTACAACGTCGAGACGAACCAGACCCAGTGGGAGAGGCCGGCGGAGATGGGAGCGGCCCCTCACGGTATGCTATTGTTTGCCTTGTCGTGGCTGCTTTGAGTGGCGAAGATATGGCATTGACACACATTTGTATGTGGATTTCTTGCTTTGTCAATCAATATAGCAACGGGCTGGTTTGGTCGAGGACGCGCCGGTGAAGAGAACGCAAACAAGTACGAAGAGCTCAACGAGAAGTACCTGAGCCGTCCTGCGCGCAAGCAGCTGGAGCACATGCCGACCAAGAACTCACACCTCGAAGGCGCGTACGAGTATAACATCTGGTACGACAAGCACATTGGCGACCACTGGAGCAACGACCGCGGCAAGGAGCCCGCAGCGACGCGCTGCATCCTAGAGCTGGATGCGGGCAAGACTAAGGCCGACGTGGTCAGCAAGGCGAACCGCTACTTCTGCATGCACTTTGCGCGCGGCATGTGCGCTCGCGGCGCCGAGTGCAACTACTACCACAGAATACCGACCATGGCGGACGAAAACCGCATTGGCATGATGCACGACTGCTTTGGCCGCGAGCGCCACGCGACGGACCGCGATGACATGTCTGGTGTCGGGAACTTCACGCGGAATTCGAGAACGCTCTTCGTCGGCGGGCTGAAGAGCGTCGAGAAGCCCAGGGAGCTCGAAGCGACCGTGATGAAGCACTTCAGCGAGTGGGGCGAGGTCGAGAGCGTGAACGTGATCCACCGTCTGTCGATCTGCTTCGTTCGCTATCGTCACCGCACGAGCGCCGAGTTCGCGAAAGAAGCCATGGGTAACCAGGCGTTCGAGCATGACGAAGTGCTGAACATCCGATGGGCGTTCGACGACCCGAACCCGGTCGCTAAGCAAGCCGCCGAACGCTCGGACCACGACGCGATCGTCGCGATGGTGCAGTCCAAGGGCCTGAGCACCGAGGCCGCAGCGTTCAGCTACCCGGAGCAGTACGCGATGCCGACGACCAACCGCCAGCAGATCGAAGGCGAGAACATCGCGTCGTACCCAGACACGGACGTGCAATACTCTGCCAATGAAAGCGCATATGCGCAGGTGAGCTACGCGGATCCAGATGGAGCTCTCAGTGGTGGCGACGATGGCGAAGGAGATGACGATGACCAGTAGAGTGCAGTCAGTGTGGGTACCAGGGGTCGGACAGTTCAGTATATATTGTATTGGTCCTTCCAATTGGCCATAATAATCACTGCATAATATATGAGCTTCCAGGGATAATTATTGTGCATCGAACACCGTCGACACCATGGTGCCTGGACGCTTTGAAACAGTTCTCAGGGAGGCAACACGAAGTATTGAAAAGTTCATTAGCAGTTTGAAATATATCTAATACTTCTTCATGGATCCAAGTACCGATACATCGGCTTTACGGGGTGCAGCTGCTGCGACTCGCAGCATCGCTTGGTCTTGGACTTCACTTTGCGCATCGGTTGAGGCAGCAATGGCTCAACGAGCGCTTTGTCCTCTATCGCCATCATCTTGCGATCGCCGTCGTCCGCTTCTTCTTCGCCCTTCGTGCGCTTCTTCTCTCTCACTAGACAACAGCAGCAGACGCGATCTCCGCAGCCCAGGAACACGAGCACGAGCACGAGCGTCGTGAACCAGAACCACCACGCGAGGCGCCACGCGAGCGGCTCGGGGGAGCAGATCTCCGTGCCGTCGTCGCGCAGCCAGCACTCGGCGGTCACGCACTCGGCGGTGCTGCTGAAGGTGATGACAAGGGCGCCATTGCGCCACCTCATTCGGATGGCGGTGCTGATGATGGAGGGGGAAGATGGTGGCACTCTATCTATAGTAGCATGGAGGAAGAGACGCATTTTGTGTGAAGCGTCGCTCGCTTGAGAGAGACACAGAGACAGACAGTTGCATCAGATGGAGACTGCATAAATAACTGAAGACGACTTGCCTTGAGGCTACATCCTGGAGCAGGGTTCTCATGGGCATGCACGACAATACTTTCCTCAGTGATACGTTCATGGACCAGGGCTGCTTGGCTCTCATGGGACGGCAATACTCAAATTCCCATGTGCTCATGCTGAGCATGCAGCCATGCTTCTTCTGCCTCGTGCTGGTCGTCTGCTTGTCTGCTGGTCCGCAGCGGGCGCTGCTTGCGCGCTTGGGCTTACTCATTGGGAGACATCCAGTATGAAATTCATAATTGGATTTGATCCATAGCAAGTATAGATATCTACTCACAGTTTAATTTGTTAGATTCGATACTTGGGCTGAGCACGAGGCACATGAGAATTTGCGTGGTGATGAAGGTCAACTGCTTCAACTTTGTACCATTATACATAACTATGAAAAGCATATCTCAAAGTTCGATTTAAATATATCAAATAATTGGACATGAATCTATTCATGAGATAAATAAATCATTTCCTTGAAAGATTTTTCAAAGGTCTGCGCCGAGCAATTGCTTTTTGGATCCCACTTTTTTTCGGCTCCCCTAGCCCGTGACATCTAAAAATAGAGCCCTCTTTTCACAAATATAGAGATGTTTTCTCCGCCAACCCCCACATTTCGCCGCGAGCACCATGTCTAAATATCGACACCAAACATTGGGCCATTTTCTTGTGGAAAACGGAGGAGGGTTCCATACAAAACTACAGTACATTTTGCAGTTGTGTTTGCCATGTGGCATTTTTGTTTTGGGGCACGTCCCCTTTCCGCCCTGTCTGCATGCTCGATTGCTTGTTTCTCCCAAAATACAAAATACAAACCGCCGCCCCCCCCATTCCGCTTGCTCTTGTGTGGCCGGCCAGCCAGAACAACACACTTCCCAGTTCAATTAGACAAACGCAGTGAACAGCAGCTATTAGCGAATATCGTTCGCAGTGGTTGCGTGCTTGCTTGTGTGTGCGTTTGTGTGTGTGGCGCGCCGTCCGTCCGTCGAGAGTCCGTCCCCTTCTTCGTCCCCGCGACAACTCCACAAAGAGCTCACGAGCCACTGCAGCAGGCGGCCGGGTGGATCTGGAGAAGCCCAAGCAACTTGCGCTCGCTCTCTCGCTTCTTCATCAGTCGGGCAAGTAGTTGTCTCGCTGCTGCTGTTGTATAGAGAGAGTGTGAGAGAGGAAGATCCAGCGCTGTGTTGTGTGTGAACTCAGCCACTTAATCACGCCAGCGCGAAGGGCTTAAGTTTGCTTCGATTTGTCTGTCTCTTCCGGACAAGCGCGCCATTTCGTTTCGGTAAGTACGTTCGCCCTGTATTTGGTTGGTTTTGTATGAGCGTTTGCCTATCATGTTTGTTTCTGGTTTTGTGAGCTTTGTGAGTGACGTTGCACTGTCTGGCACTTTATTTCTCGATTCGCAGCCGCGCAGTCTCCGTCATCCCGCTCGCTGCTTTCCTGAGCCAAAAGCGCGTGGTTCTATTTTCCGCGTTCTCTTTTTTTCCAGAGCCTCTCTGCTTTTCTCTCCCCCCTCATTTCCAGTCCAGTCGAGCTCTCCAGTCACTCATTCATCCCGTTGAGCGACGATCGATCGCCACGCATTTACAAGAGGAGACACCATTGACAATAAGCCAAGCAGGATGCAGCAGCAGCAGGGCGTCTCGGAAGAACTTCAGAAGCAGCTGCAGGCACTCGGCATCAGCGCGTCGGACGACGTCTTCCGCACGGGCTCGGAGCAGTACGACCACAATGGCCTCTGCTCGCCGATCCCGCAGGAAGTGCACTTCATGAACGCGGAGCTGCGCCGCTGCCAGATCGAAGGTGTCGGCGTTGTGCTCTGTCTCTTCTCCGGCTCGGGCCACGTGTACGAGTTCGTGCGCACACTGCGCAAGTGCATCTACGGCAAGGTCAAGCACGCCGTGCGACTGCACATGACCGCGCACGGCACGTTCCTGCGAACGAACTTTGAAGTCGCGATCAAAGTCATGAGCAAGGTGCGTTTGTTGTTGGGTTGCGATTGCAATGCATGGATGTTATGGACGTATAGATTGATTGATATGCTCATTGTTGTTGATGCTGTGCGCTCGTGCAGGCGATCATAGAAGAAGGCAATCTGCAAGAAAACCCGCTAGTCGAGCTCGCAGCACAGCAGTACCTTTCGCACCCGGGACATGAGAACGTATTGACGCTGGTACGTGTTGCGAGAATGCATCCATTAATATGTCAACCAACGGTGTCACATTGAACTAACCTCGTTGTATGTGTGTTCTGCACAATAGATCGAGTGTTTACACGACCCAGACTTCATCTACGCGGTGCTCCCATTCTGCAACGGCGGCGAATTGTTCTCGGTCGTCGAGAGCGGCGGCGCGATGGACGAGCGCGAGTGCCGCCACTGGTTCACGCAGGTGCTCGCGGGTTTGTCGTATCTGCAGAGTCGCTACATTTGCCACCGAGACATGTCGCTCGAGAACGTGCTGCTGGACGGCGACATCTCCAAGGTAAGACTGAGAGAGACAGAGAGCTGGCGCATGACTGACTGACTGGCTGAATGAGTCGATTGCATGATGCCTAACGCTGCGTTCTTTGCAGATTATCGACTTTGGGCTCTCGATTGGCATTCCGGTCGACTCGCACGGCATGACGTACTCGCTGCCGCCAGCTGGCGCAGTTGGCAAGATCTTCTACATGCCCCCAGAGGTAACTACCACCGTTTCCCCCTCTTCTGCATTGGATGGATGGATCAATGGATCACCCACCCTAGCTTTTACACTCACCCATTGTGCTTCATTTTCCATTTCTCAGATTTACCGGAATCAAGTGCCGTTCAATGGCTTCTCGGCGGATATTTGGTCGACGGGTGTGATGCTGTTCATCATGGTCACGGGCGCGCCGCCGTTTGAGCGACCAGACGACGCGGACCCGCGCTTCCAGATGATCGCGAAGGGCCGCATGAGCGACATGCTTGACTCGTGGGGCATGCACCACGTCTCACCAAGCGTGCGCGACCTGATGATGAAGATGCTGATCGTGGACGACCCATCGCGCCGTCTGACAGTCGAGCAAATCGCGATGCACCCGTGGATCCGTGGCGGATAGAAGGAGAGAAGGATGAAGAAAACGAATGAAAGCTGCTGTGTTGTGTGTCTGTGTCACGCAGTCCGATTGGTGCTCGTAGCCGGCGACTAGCTAGCTGGCTAGCTGTTCTGCGGTGACTCGAGTGAATGAACAGACTCACAGCGTCGGTGTGGAGCGTGCACATCCTTTCGTTTGACCAGCGCGCGATTGCTCGCTGCGAGAACCTCGTCGAGAGCCGCCTCGCCAATCTCTCTCTCTCTTTTCTCCTCCCCGTTCGCGTAATAAATAGGTGTAGATGCTTCCTCATGCAAGCACAAAACCCCCGTTCTAGATTGCTCAACAAAATATGGTTTAATTTACCCTTCAAAAGCATCTCTGTGTTGTGACTGTCCATGCATCGTCATGCTTACTCTTCTTCTAACCCCAGTCTGCGCGTCTATACAGGAATACGTCTGGCGGCGGTGGGATCATGGACGGCGGAAGCCTGCACAGGTCGAACGCTGGAGCTGCTGGCGGCTGGCTGCTATGACTAGCGATCGGAGCAGCAACCCAGGCAGGTGCGGCTGATGTGCTTGCTGTAGCTGCAATAGCGCGGTGCTCTTGATCTATGCACGAGCGGAGGACAACCGATCGTTAATTAGGTGCTGCATGTCATGTTGGAGACAGAGAGTGGGAGGGCGGAGACGACGGGTGGATCTGCATAGAGCGCCTGTGACGCACCTGCGAAGCTGTCGTACCAGAGCTTGACGTTGGCTTTGTGATTGCGGCCCTGGAAGTGCCGCCGCCGCGCTTCCTGCGAGTCGTCGAACGCTTTCTGGCAGTACTCGCACGTGAACTTGGCTTTCCCCATTTTCGTGTGTGGTGTTGCTTGTTCGACAGCAATTTTGCCACGCTTGGTTCGATTAAGTACGATATTGAAGAAACAAGTGTGTACATGCGACCAAGCCTGCAGTGGACATGCAAGTTTCGCCATCTGATTTACATTTGAAAAGCTACGTGTAGGTGCCCGACAAGGTGATGCTTGGGAAAAAGTACGAAGGCTCGTTTGTCTGCAAACCAGGCGAAAAGCAAGAGTAAAACACAAGTGTGAGTGAAATGCATGTTGGGGTAACGAAGCAGAGTTTGGCTCCCTCACCTGTTCATCGACCCACGTCATGCCCTCTCGCAGCAGCACGTTCAGCGCCAGCATGCTGCGCTTCTTGTCCCAGTTGAGCTCTCTCGCCAAGATGCCGGTGGTCACCATTCCGCCAGTGCTCTGCGCCAACGAGAGAATGGTGGCGTGGTCCTGACTCAACACGATCGGCACAGTGACGACCTGGCAAAGCAAGCGTTTATGACGACACGAAAGTTACCTTATGTATCGCTATTGATAAAACAAAAAGAGGTTTGCATTCCAACTGCACACGCACCATCGTTCGCTCTTCCATCTCGATCAGCTGAAAGCCTTCTCCAAGGACACTGAGCTTCTTCACCGCGCGTTTCACATCATCATCCGTGATTTTCTGGTATCATGGAACACGAACACATCATTTGGTTAGGATGAACTACCCAGCATGCGCGAAGTACATCGCTCGAGTTGCTGAAGCGCACCTGCATTGTTGTACTTCGCTTCTTTGCAAGCAGTCGCAGCAAATCGCTCATACCAATCAGTCCGCCATTCTTTGGTCTACGCATCCAGAACGACAGCGGTCAGCAATAGGTTCCATACTAAACGTTGGACAAGAGCACCTTTCAAACAAATCGTGACATATAGCGTTGCAGTTCTAGCACACGGAGACACCAATAGGCACAAGCGCAAGCACAAGCACGTCGTGTACCTTGTGATGATGCACACCTCGATGATCTGCACCGCGAGTTCGTAGTAGAAATCGCCGACGTCGAGCAGCTCGGACCAGAAGCCTTTCTTGGACGCGAGCGGGTCCACGCCGATGCGCGCGCACATCATCTGGAACATCTTTCGGAACTCGGGGTCTTTCTTGATGTTGTTCTTGTACTTGACGGCGAACTGCTCGAGGTTGGTCTTGAAGAGCTCCAGCTGCGAGGCCACGTGCGCCATCTGCGACTCGGCGAGCTGGTCGCCCACCTCGTTGAATTGCTTGGCTTGCTCCTGCTTCTTGCGCACCGCGCCGATGCCCACGCCGCGTCTCCGCATCCTTCTTGTGCTTGCTTGACGCCTGATTATTTCCGATGCCTTGATTATTTTGAGAGCTGGTGTTGGTCAAAGTTTGCTTTTTTCCCGATACAATTAATATAGAAAAATGGATGTGGGTGTGGTCTCGATACAAAACAATAGCGGGGCAATCGCAATTCAATTTTGAGGGATAGGGTAATTGATTTGAAATCCTGGGTATAAGGACCACTACGTCTCGCAAACCAAATGCAATTCGTAAATGAATTTCTCCACAAGCACATATATTTTAGCCAATCACGTGCTGTTTCGTGGATTTCATGAAATTGGCATCAAAATGACCTGGGTTCACCGTGACCACGACATCACTTTGTGATTGGCTAAAAATGCCTCAATTTGCCCTCTCGCTTCGCCTTGCTTTTTCCCTCCCCTCACACAAACTTTTACCCGCTTTATCTTCTCCTGACAACCTGTATATTACGCATAACATATCCAATTGCAAGTAAATTACATTACTTGACTTTGATCCAAAAGCTTAACGCCAACCCTCTCCGCGAAAGCATGTAAAGTACGCATATTTTACATCAAATCGAAACTTCGATCCTCTCATGCGCGTCGGCGCGCACGTGCGGTGGTTTTCTTGGGGCCAGGGAGCGAGCGAGCGCAGAAAGAAAGCAAAACGGGAGCAGTTTTTCTCTCCATATTCACTCATCCTTCCGCACGCAAAAGCCAATTTAGCTGAAGCCGCCGCCCGCGTAAGCTTCGCTTCATTCCCCCCTCCTCGTCTTCCTC